>WTXH01000172.1:0-80647 GCA_022376555.1 Russula compacta
CAGTGCCAAGGTCCTTGAGGAGGAGAAGGGAAAAGGGAACAGGTGTAACCAGCCTGGATGGTAAGGCATTGCACTCCTGTAAGTTCAAGAACCAGCCATGTATGCATCATTGTGGAGTATCAGTGCATGTGATAGTTGTAGCTCTGTGTTCTAGCCCTGTATGATATCATAGGTGGAGTACTGTGTAGTAGGATAAATAGGGGCCACTTATCGTCTATGAGACAGTAAGTTGAGTCTCCTGTCTCAATTCAAGTGTTGTTCTATCTAGTATCCTTAGGGTGGCCTCCAGGACGTATCCTAGGGCAGTAACCCTCCTCTATAAGCCTTCTAAGTTGCTTCAGAGGACTTAGCTTTCTCCTTCAAGCATACATTGCATCTAGTGTTACTTGCCATGCTTCTTGCAGTGACATTAGACTCAACTTCCTTTCAAAATGGCTAGTAGTTCATAAAGCCAAGCCATGGTTATTCATAGCAGAGAGGTCATCAAGGGCTGATCAAATGAATGAGTCAGAAGGCTTGAAGCAGACCACATACACAATGCCACTGGGCACCCCATCTTAGTGATCATTCCAGCAGATAAACACCTCAGAGGAAGAATGAGACAGGTCTGCTACTATAACAACCAGTGGAAACACATCCAATACAGTGCAAATAGTGATACATTCCTCCTAGGAGAAGCAGTTCCCCAGCTTGCAGAGTAAAACAAGTCTTCTTCTGAAGAAGTTGAAGAAGAGGAACAAGTAGATGAGCAAATCCACCACACACCTATCGAGCAAGGACTCTGAACTGCACCTCCCACACCTGAACAACTGACAGTTCCCTTACATTTGTACACACCCCAAACTGACAATGCTTTTCCCCTACAATTGCTAACCCCAATCCCTTCAATCCCAACTGACGCACCCCCAGCTGGAATAATCCTTCCCAGCATCTCCCAAGCAATGACAATGACAACCACCCAAGTGAACACCACCACAAGTAGTGGCACCACCCTGACTGGAACCCAAGCCACAGTCCAAAAGGTCTTAGGCAACCTACAGAAAGCCCTACAGTGAGGAGACCCAGGATCGGGAGGAGGAGGACCAGGAGGCGGTGGCCCTGGTGGAGGACCCCCAGGAGGTGGGGGACAACCAGCAGCACTGAACCAACCAGTGCAGGTAGCAGGCAACATTAAGGCTATGGGGAGCCTACCCCAAACATTCTATGGGGATCAATCCAAAGCTGACGACTTCATCAAGGAAGTCAAAGGGTATCTCTGATTGAATGCAGACGTCCCAGGCTTCAACTTGCTGTATAAACGAGTAGCCTTCACCCTTACCCTTATCAAAGGGTGATGAACCAGCCCAATGGGTCCAAGACATGGGGGCATGGTTAGACACCCTCAACCCAGTGAATGACAATATCCCTGAAGTATGGAATCAATTCCTAGTCGAATACCATGACCAGTTCCAGGACACCCAGGCTGAACAAAGGGCCAGGAATGAGTTGAGAGAATGCAAGATGAAGGGTACTAATTACGATGAATACATTGCAAAATTTGAAGCACTAGCCAGAAAAGCAGGCTATACCCAAGGCAATCAGGAGACGTACAATATGTTCCTGGAAGGACTACCCACATTCATCCTTTTGGATGTCCTGAAGCCACCAACCCCCATCAATTACCATTTGCTCAAGGAATGGGTCAAATCCCTTGCTCAGAGTAAAGCAATCATAGAAGGTGTCACCAGCACGAGCAGTGACACTTAGACGTCGTCAGTACCTTGTGTTCTGAGGGAGATCACTGAAGACTCAGCTGATACGCCCACTACTGCAGGTGGAAAATAGCTGTTGTCACTATCAAGCGACTCGTGGATCATACTAGAACTTGACTGGATGTTTGGAGTGCTAGCAACACATGGTATACAGAGAATAAAGCACAGGAAACTCAGGAGAGCAAAACAAGCCACGACTTCTCCTAGAGACAATAGAATGATAGTCACTACTCCTATTGGACAAGGAGACTTGACTTAGAGTCTCGTCTCTGCACGCGCATGTGTACAAATACTACTGGTACAGAACAAGGTACTACTGACTAATCTGTGACTTCTGGGAATTCCAGTTAATCAGCCCTGACTCCAGCTGACTAATACTTACTCCTGCTGACTGAGATGCTTACTGATGCTGACTGAGGCCCTACAAATCATGCTGACTATCCTAGGATACTAGCTACTAGGAAAGCTGGAAAGTCCGACCAGTATCTTACCAACCCCAGGTCTAGACTGGCCTACCAGTCCTGGGGGTCAAACGCAGCCTTCACATGTCATCAGTGGTTCTCTTGCCCTTGTGCAAGCCACTCTGTGACATTACCCCCAGTTCAGAAATAAGCCACACCGTGGTGTGAGCTATTTGGGATGGATGAGAACTTATGGTTCTTGTCTCCCTTGAGAAGGGGTTCATCTTGCAGCTTGCGGAAGAGAGTGTAGCTCTCGTACTTGTGGGAGGCAATGAGATGGTGATGGCTTTGCTCTTCTTGAAATCAAAGGGAGTCGAGACAACTCTGCAGCTCCCTAATTTCAATGTGAAGTCCCGTGAGGTCAGTGACTGTCTCATGATACCACTAGAACTCAGCGGTGGTCCCCCAATCTTCTCCTGGCTCCGAGGCATGATGCTGCATAGCATCATAGGTGATGGGGTCGGCAAGAGTGTCGAAAAACCAATGAGGGTATTCCCCCTCTTCATTGATTGTTGCGTGATTGGGGGCGAAGAGTTTGTGGCAATAGATGGCCTCCCCTTTTCCAGAGGTGCCAAGGCAGTACTGTCCCTCATGTTTGATGTATGCTGCGAGTGTGTGCATGGTGTAAGCTCTGTCAGTGATTGGAATGAAGAAATCGGGCACTCGCCCTTTGTTCTCTTCATACCCTTTGGGTACCCCCAGATCTTCTTCGTCAGCTGCAAGCTGATTGTCCCTCCAATGCTTGTAGGTAGCTTCCAAGTGAGCCACGTTTGCCTCACACTCTGCCAGAGCATCGGATCGTCCTTTGAGTATTGTGAGTTGTTCTTTGTTGTGCCGTGATACTTTTTCATTTTTGCACACAACACTTGCCAGTCCTTGGGTGATGAGGGCGAGTTGTTCTTTGGTGGGACTGTTCCTTTCGAGAGCAGCATGGACGGTCCTGGGAGAGAGTTGGAACTCACTGAATTCAGGCGACGAGGCCACCACCTCCATGGGGACAACAAGCAATTCGGGTTGCTTGCTGGTGGCTGTTCACATTGGTGGAGGGACTGGCAGGGGTTCTTTGCATCCGCTGGGGCTTGCTGTGATGTAAGAAGGGACAGAGAGGGGCAAAGACATGCTGTTCTGTGTTGCGAAGGGGCGAAAGAATGAAAGGCAGTTGATCTGACCCATGTCATATGTTTGTTCCCTTTGTACTCAGTCCTTTCATTCAATGGGTGTCGATGGTGGTATTGCTTTACTAAGGTAGGGGCGTGCACTTGGTCGGCAGGTTCCCAGGTGTCGTCAGAGGCTGAGTAACCCTTCCATCGGATGAGGTATTGAAGCTGATGTCATTTCCCATGGTGCCTGTGATTGATAATTTGATCCACCTCGTATCCCTCAGCATTATCAATCATCTCTGGTGGTGGGCATTGATAATGGATTCCGTGCTCCTCGATTTCTTTGTAATGGGTGAGTAATGAGCTGTGAAATATGTCATGGATGGTCCAGGCCATAGGTAGCTGCAATTTGTAGGCTACTGGGGAGACTTCTTTCAATATCTTGAAGGGCCCATGTCGATTTGGTGCAAGTTTGCTAGATGTGTATGGGAGCGACAGGTGTTTCACTTCGAGCCAGACTTGTTCTCCTTCTTGATATTGTGTGGGTGGGATTGCTTTGGTGACTTCATTGAGGGCTCAAACTGCTGCTTCTATGTGTGCTTTGGCATGTTTGTGTCTGTCTTCCATTGCCTCATTGTTGGTGAGGGCTATAGGTTCTTCAGCAGTGCTAGGGCAATATCCTAGAATGACTTCATGGGGACTTAGCTTGGTTGTGGCATTGGGCCATCGATTGTGTATGAAGGTTGTGATTGGCAGGAGCTCTTCCCAATTGTCCTGTCTGGCTGAAGTGTAAAGTCGAAGGTATTGCTCCACCCATTGATTTTTTTGCTCAGTGAGTCCATCGGTTTGTGGGTGAAAGGCTGTGCTGATATTTTGTTCTATCTTCAACTTAGTGGTGAGGGCCTTGGTAAAATTGGATGTGAAGTGGGGGTCGTGATCAGAAATCACTTTCGATGGCACTCCAAACCATGGAAAGAGATGTTGGAGGTATAGTTGTGCTACTCCTTCGCCTGTGATTGTTGTTACACATGGGATGAACAGGGTGGCTCTGGAACAGCCTTGGTCAACGATTCTGAGGATGGCATCCATTCTGTTGGCTTTGGGCAATTGAGTGATGAGGTCTAAGGTGATGGTGTTAAAGGGATGCATCTGTGGGTCTCCTGGGATGCGATAGAGCGGTACTTTCTTTTTTGTCATCTGAATTTTGTGTTGTTGGCATTGAGCACATCCAGTGACGTATCTTTCTACCCAGGTGTTCACTCCTGGCCACCAATAGCGTTGTGTGATGAGAGTGGTAGTATTATCTCTGCCTGGGCGTCCTGCTGTGGGTGAGTCGTGAAAGTGGGATAGAATGTTGCGTCTTAGCTGTAGTCCTGATGGTACTGCCAACCTCCATCCTTGTACATATCCTTCAGGGAGTTTTTGTACGTCTTGTGAATCACACCATAGTTCCATCTCTGTCTGTCGCTTTTGTTGTGCCTCTTTCACTCATTGTTCGAGTGGATCCATTTGTATTGATGTGTTGGCAATGAACATGGATGAAGGGAGAAGGGTTAGGTCTGTATTGTCTTTGGTGCCATGATCTGCTCCTGGTGGTCTAGACAACATGTCAGGAGTGGTGTGGATCTTCCCTGGCACATGTTAGATGACTAGATTGTAGTCTTGGAGCTCTGCAAACCATCTGGCCACATGTCGATTGACTTTTTGAGGGGCCTTCCAATATGTTAGGTTAGCATGATCAGTAAGGATGGTAACTGGGATTTCCATAGCTGCTACATGAGGGCAAAAATGTTTGAGGGCTTTCAGGACTCCTAGGGATTCTCTTTCGTTGTCACTGCCAAGGGTTTGACAGCAACAATAGACACATGAAGTCGATAAGCTAGGCCTCGAAGTGGCCTAGAAGACTTATAGGGATGAAGTCGACCTGCAAGTCGATGTCGATACCCGGGTTACCGCTTGCTGAGCTTCGACTCAGTAGCCACCCGCAAAGAAGTAGAACACTGCTAGTATTGAGACAAGAGACTCAACTTGCCTCTACCAGGTGTAATGAGTCCCCTATATATAGTACATGGTACTTGAGGGTAGGCCTAGGGCCTGAAGGGGGCAGTGCTACCTATTTATACGTGAAACACAACCAAGACAATAGCAGCCAGTAGCACAAGGGGCTCAAGAAAATCACAAGCTGATATACATGAAACAGGGCGTGGACATGAAATGGGGTCAGAGTCCTCTATATGGCCGGTTCCACAACTTACAGGGGCGCGATGGTGTTGAACCATCACCCCAGGCCGGTTACATTCGTAGATGTTGTAGTTGCATTCTGTTAGGGTGAAAGTGTTAGAGTAATATGCACAGGGCATAGCATTGGTTTTTGGGTGCGTGGGTTAATTTCTCCCTCCTGTGAGAGTACGGCGCCCACACTGTACGCCGAGGCATCTGTGGCAAGAAAGAAGGCTCTGGAGTAATCAGGTTGTCGAAGAATGGGCTTGCTGCACCTCAGCGTCTTTAGCTGTTCAAAGGCATCTTTGCAGTTGCGATTCCATTTGAATGGGGTGTCTTTCCACGTCAGTTGGATGAGGGGGTGTGCTATGATGGAATAGTTGGGTATGAAATATCGGTAGAACCCTGTGAAGCCTAAAAATACGCAGATGTCCTTGACTGTTTGTGGCTGGGGCCAGTCAGCAATGCCTTGTACTTTTGCGGGGACCATTTGGACCATGCTGTTTTCAAGTACCACTCCTAAGAACTCCACTTTTCGCTGCTCAAAGATGCACTTCTCTGGTTCGAGGTATAGATTGTATTGCTTCAATTTGTCCAGGACCTTATGGACACATTCTTCATGGAATTTGGGGTCATCTTTTGTAGCAATAAGAAGATCATCCATGTATACAATAAGCCACCCTTGTGCCATTTCTTCGGCAAAGATTGCGTTCATCATAGTTTGAAAGGTTGCTGGGGAATTTGTCAGCCCGAAGAACATTACAGTCAGTTCAAATAGTCCTTGGTTGGTGATGAATGCGGCTTTCCATTCCTCTCCCTTTTTGATGTGGACATTGTTGTATCCCCACTGGATGTCGTACTTGGTGAAGAGTTTTGCTCCCTGGACCTTTGCTATCAACTCTGGAATCAGTGGGAGGGGGTAGTGGTTGTGAATAGTCCACTCATTTAGGCGACGATAGTCTTGTACTGGATGCAGCTTTCCATCCTTTTTCTTGATAAAGAAGAAGGGTGCAGCATAAGGGCTTTTTGAGGGGTGTATATACCCTTTCTTCTGTTGTTCCTTGACAAATTCTAACAGCACCCTTTGTTCATCTTGTGTAAGCTGGTATACTTTGCCTGGTATCAATGATGGTGCTTCTGGTTCCAATTCGATTGCATGGTCCCAGATGCATGGTTCGGGGAATCACTAAGCGACTTCCTCACTAAAAACATGAGCATGCCTTTGGTATTTGGTTGGGATTTTGCCACTTCCTTTATGTGACCCTGCTTCCTCAGCTAGTTTTGATGCTAATGTTTGCCCTCTCCCTTTTGTTTCAGGGATGATGAGTCTGGCTACATGAAGAGATTTTTGAATGCAGTTGATCTGTCATATAGGTGTCTTACGACCTCGCGGTGTGGTTCTGCACCTTCCTATTCGTACCTGAGTTGCTAGTTTGGTTTGAAGGATGAGGGGTAATTGATCACTTTTGAGCCATCCTCTTGCCCAATCAATCTTTGGTTGTGTGGCAGCAAACCATGGGTATCCCAAGATGACCTTTTGATCTCCTAGGTCAGTAAGGAAGAATTGCAGCCAAGTCTGTTGACTTCCCATCTGCATCTCTAAGTCTGTATAATTTTCTATATCTCCATTCTTGTTTCTTGTTCCATCCATGTTATAGACTGGTCTGGGTCTTTCTAATCGTTTAATAGGAAGGCACATTTCCTTCACATATTGCATACTGATAAAGTTTTCAGTTGCTCCTGAGTCTAGTAGCGCAGTTGTTTCAGCCCTCTTCTTGGATAGATGGATGGATAAACATAGCTGCATAGATTTTCGTATTGAAAGGTACATCCTATCTGATCCAGTCCTCCTAATGCAGGCCATACAGATTAGGCCTCTGAAAAATTTCCTTCTTTTGCTCCAAGGCAGTTCATCAGCTCCTCCTGGTCTTCCTGGGAGAGTGTTTCAAGTTGTTGGTGGAGGTGATCCACCTTCAAGGTGCTGGGCTCACTTTCATTGTCTTCTGGAGACCAGTCAATAAGCTGGGCAGTGTGTGTATTGGAGCGGTGCTGTTTGGTGGGGCAGGTGCGAGCAAAGTGTCCTTGCTGTCCACAGGTGAAGCACGCACCTTGCACCCCCCATTGGGTTCTGTTATCATCTGTTCTCACAACATTTCCTCTGGACTGTCCTCCTCCTCATCCTCACCAGTTTCCTCTGGGTGCTCTTGTTCGATCTACATCCATAGGCACCAGTTGATTGTTCCATGCTCTGGGCGCTGTAGTGGAGTTGTAGGGGGTTTGTCCAAATCCTTGTGAGGTGGTTGGGGGTTCTGCAGTCACTGGGCATGATACTGCCAGTTGTTTTGGAAGGGGGTGCATCTAACATTGTTACTGGGACACATGTATAGGGCATCGATGATTCGCTGCGATGCGGTCACATTGATAGCTTTGGCTTTCATTTGGTCATAAGTGTTGATGTTTGTATCTTCTAACACTTTTTGTCCAATGCTGCATGGTAATCCTTGCAGGAACAGTTGCATTGTGTTCTGATCCATCGGATTGTAACCAGCCTCATGTGCTATGCTTTCGAATGTAAAGATGTACTCATCTATTTCTGGCCATTTCATTTTCAGCTCCTGCAGCTTGATGCGTGCTTTTTGTGCTTTTTGCAAGTCAAGGAAGCAGGCTTTGAAGTTGTGGATGAACGTTGTCCAAACTGCATGTACATCATCTGCTGGCTGGAGCATTCCAAGCCAGTCCAACTGTTGCTCCATCCATCGGTTGACTTCTGCTCCTTTGATGCAGGTAAGGGTGATGGCTACCCGTTTGATGAAGGAGGCTAGCAATGGGGCATTGTGGTTAACAAGGAAGTATGCTCGGAGTTCTTGTAGGAAACTCTCAGCTTTGGCTTGATCTCCTTCGAAGATCATTGGTAGAGCTCCCATTGGTTTGTCATCTGCTTGGATTGGTTGTTGCAGTTGTCCTCCTCCTGGTGCACCTCTGCCTCCACCTCCCCCTGGTGGACCACCTCCTGGAGGACTGCCTCCTGAAGGGCCTCCTCCTCCGCTTAGCCCTCCACTTCCACCTCCAGTCGGTGGTCTGGTTCTTCCTCCTGTCTGAGTTGTCATTACCGCTGTTGCTGCAATTGACATGGTGGTGGTTATGGTAGGGGTCTCTTTGTACGTGTTTACTGCTTCTCCTTCATGTAGTCTGTTGTATTGATCAATATGTCGTGCTCTGCAGTCAAGGAATGGAGACTCTCCTTCACTTCCCCAATTAAGGGTGTACCAATGTCGGTTTTGCAGATAGACTGCTCTAATTTGTGTTCCTCCCACTTGGATGGTGTATGCGTGAAAGGGAAAGGTTTGGTCTTCCCAATAGACAGCAGTGTTTTGCAGTGCTCATTCCCGATCGATGGGAAGTTGGATATATTGCCTCTCTTCTGGGGCCATGGTGATAAAAGAAGTCAAGTCTAATGTCACCGGCACAAGCAGTGACACTTAGATGTTGTCAGTACCTCACGTACTGAGAGGGATTGCTAAAGACTCAGCTGATACGCCCACTACTGCAGGTGGGAAATAACTGTTGTTGCTACCAAGCAACTCGTTGATCATACTAGAACTTGGCTGGACATTTGGGGTGCCAGCAACACATGGTACACAGATAATAAAGCACAGAAAACTCAGGAGAGCAAAACAAGTCATGGCTTCTCCTAGAGACAATAGAATGATAGCCACTACTCCTATTGGACAAGGAGACTCGACTTAGAGTCTTGTCTCTGCATGCACACACGTACAAATACTACTGGTACAAAACAAGGTACTACTGACTAATCTGTGACTTCTGGGAATTCCAGTTAATCAGCCCTGACTTCGGCTGACTAACAGTTACTCCTGCTGACTGAGATGCTTACTGATGCTGACTGAGGCCCTACAAATCATGCTGACTATCCTAGGATACTAGCTACTAGAAAAGCTGGAAAGTCCGACCAGTATCTTACCAACCCCAGGTCTAGACTGGCCTACCAGTCCTGGGGGTCAAATGTGACTTTCACACATCATCAGTGGTTCTCTTGCCCCCATGCAAGCTGCTCTGTGACATGACAAATTGAACTTAGTGTCTCGGTTGTGACCAAAGACCATGTTCCCAGAAGGCAGCCAAGTCATGCACTCACAAATAGCACAATAAACATCAATTTGATAAGTTGTTGATTGGTGTAAGATACAATAATATAATATTCATTTTCACACTCAGCTATTTTATATTTTTTTGCCCAGTTGATTATTCAGTGTATGTCACACATGCACACGAGGTGGGCGAATGGTGCGCACCAAGTTGTTTCTTTACTATATACATAATAAAGTACAACAATGAGTTCTATGACTAGGACAGCAGCATGTGCACATGGGGCGGGCCTCCAGGGGTGTGCCAAGAGGCTGACCCATGAGAGTGCCATGTGATGTTGAGCGTGCAGGGCACAATGAGGGCAGGCTGGGCAGTGTTGTGCAACATCACATGCCTGCGCTGCAAGCCAGAACAATTGTGGTGCCATGTGATGTTGTGCGTGTGTGGGGGGTGGGCCATTGGGGGCAGGCTGGGCAGTGCTGTGCACCCTAGTGTGCCCGCACTGCAAGCCAGACCCATTGGCCATGTGTTGTGAGTGTGTGAGGCAGGCTAATCAGGGCAGGCCAAGCTGTGTTATGCACCCTTGTGTGCACTGCAGGCCATCCAAAGGGTGTCACACTGTGATGACATGTGCATGCGAGGCTGGACAATAGGGGTGGGTTGGGAATGTAGTGCACCCTTGCGTATGCATGCTGGTTGGTGTCACATGTGCTGCAGGCCAGACTCACAAGGGCACCACATCTGTCATATGTGCACAGGTGAGGCAGGTGAACGAGGGCGCATCAGGTGGTGTCATGCATGCCAGGAGGGAGACCCACAAGGGTGTGGGTGCCATGTGCACTTGTGAGGTGGGCCGATGAGGGCACATTGGGTGATGTCACATGCTGCAAGTGAGACCCACAAAGGTGCCATGCACATGCAACATTGCATGGCACCCTCATGTCCACCTAGCAGCGCACATGGCACCACCTCTGCCATCCACCTCTTCATATGTGCAGTCTCCTGCTGTCCACATGACAGGTGCTTGGTCGGGTTGTCATTTAGGGTGTGTAGCAGATGGAACGGGGCAGCATCATTGATGATGGGGATAGGGTTGGGTTGGTGTTAGGAAACACAAAACACCACCTGTCCACAATTGAATGACATTTTTAAAATAATCAATATATTATAATTTAATTCCTTTTACATCAAAATGTAACTACACATGACACGCCAACTTCTTGTTTGATGGTCACATGATGCACCAACCTGTTGGGCTTGTCAGACTTCGAACAGGTCATGTGATTAGATGCGAAATTACAAAGGCTGGGGTTGGGCAGGCCTTAAGTTGAAAATATGAGTCTGTGTTTAGGATTTTAGTTGCCCCCACCTCTTGATACAATGAGACACTTTTTATTAATGCGAATCTTCACATGGGTTGGCCAAGTGTGGGACGACGGGCTGGTGCCCTTACGCCCACGACTTTTGTTCTTAACTCCCTCCCCGCGTCCTACCCTCCCTTCCTGTCTCATCCCCTCACCTCAGACTCTTGAACTTACGGACTTCATATCTGCGTTACCACATGATATATGAGCTAGGTACCATGTAAGTACATATAAAAGGGCCTCTGCAAGCCCAGGACAATTGAGCATTGTGTCATCATCCAATCTCCTGCGTGGAGCATGCCTGTTCTCTCGTCTTTAAGTCCACTATTTGGAAGTTCCCTTGTGAACACGCAGGGCATAATCTACAGCCGACCCTCATGGTGGTGGTAGAGGTGAATCTTTTTCTTTTTTTGCTCAGCTTGTCACAACCCACTTATGACTCATTCCATCTGTAACAACTAGCTTTGTTCCCTTCGATTCATTTGCAGTCGACCGGCACATGGTGACTCAGAACATCACTGCTCCTCTCATCAAAACCATTGTGACCGCAAACGAGGCAATCATAGGGATAGGGATAGGGACAGAGAAACAGTCAGCACAGGGATCGTGGCAGAAGGGACAGAGGGGAGCGTGACCGCTGCTCTCACCGCAACCGGGAGTGCTCATACCTCCCGCGTCACAAGGAAGAAGAGACTATCCGCACGAGGATGATCGCCACTGCTAATGTGGTGGCCACAATAAGGGAAGTCCTTCTCCTGGTTCCACCATGGTCGCGGCTTGCGAACATATTGGTGGCTCTCCAGATCGCTGCTCACCCCACACTCATTGGCACTATCCTGCTCTGCAATGCAAGCACAAGGCCAGCGTCCAGAATGTCCATACACCACTGGCAGGCTATGAGCCACACTCAGCCATGCAGGTGAAGCAAACCGGTGCGCATTGCTTTGGTCAGACTATATTTTGTGTGTCAGCTGACGATCATGCTCCTCAGGGCTGTTCAATCTTCCTTGTGCCAACCGCACACGAATTCTGCTGATCCTGGCTGTTCTCAGTGTCTTCCACTGCCAATACCGGTGCCCACATTTTGCACAGCCATGACAGTGGACCCCAATCTGTGTTGCCAGTCCTGACATCTGTGCATTAGATCTGTACATGTGCCAGGGAACGCAGTCCTTGCTGTGCAGTGCAAGTATGAGAAGAGCTATGCATTTCTCAAAGTACGTTCCTCATGAATTTCTGTAGCCTTCTGCATTGATGCTTCACATTTCCGCAGTGTGGAGGATGCTGCGCTGCTATAGCCTTTGATCAGATTATGGTCCTCAATGGCCCACTCAAAATCCGCGTCGTCTCAACCAACATACCTGACTTAGCCAACAGAATATTTGTCGGCAGCCTTCCATCATACCTCAACAAAGAGCAGGTCATGGAGTCACTGAAGAGCTGCAGGGAGCTTGAGGTGTTTTACCTTGTCCGAGACCATGGAGCTGGGTCGTCAAAGGTGCATATGCATTCTATGGCTCCCCTTGCAGTATGTATTGACTCATTCTGCTTGTATGTATATACCTATCAGTATTCATGATCCTGAATAAAATAACAACCACCCTGGCTTGCGATGCCAGCGTCGGGCTGGGCCCGAGTCTGACTGAGTGGTATTAATCAAATACTGCCGTACTTGGTGCTGGAGTATTGAGCATTCAATGCGTGGGCATATGGACCAGTATGGGTTGTGCGCTTGCCTTGCTGGTGTTCAACCAGTTTGTGTCCAAAAGGTCCTGCTTTTGTCCCTTGTGTCGTGATGGCGATCAGTGTGTGAATGTGTTTGGTAGTGCATGGTGAGCTATGATTTGTTCTAATTAACTAACTATATGTCATCCTAGCCACAAGACGAACGATGTAGTGTGGCCTTCCTAGACACAGAAATGCCTGACACAACCAGCAAGGAAGCTTTTAATCGGTGACACGATAGGACTGGTAACCTGTAGATTATGATCGATCCCCTGAACGCCATTCTCCAAGTGGCTTGGTTAAAAAAGATAGCTTCTGCCAGAGTGTGATGTGTGTTATGGGCATAGTGTGTAAGGATTTGAGGACAAAATAATGCGTTGCAGCCACATCAGCTGTCACTATCACCATCACCAGTGCTTGCCACTGATCACATTGTGCAACACATGTGCACCATTGAGCCTCACCCTCCAACTCTGCACCCCCAGTGATAAGCTCTACCAGTTTATTCAGGCAAGTCTGATGGCCTCAGAATTGATAGGACTCACCTAAGATCTATCTCCTCATACTCCTAGATCATCAATTTTGCCAGATGGCCTTTCGGATGGTTCAGTGACAGGGGAGCGTTCCATGGATGGCTCAGAGTCCATTGAAGTATCAAGTCGAGGTGAGTCTTGTACACAATGTCTGTGACAAGCAGTGGCTGATCGAATATAGATCAGGTGGCTAATGACATACTCCCGGACGATGTCCTCTTGGAGATATTTTATTTCTGTGGAGAGGAGGACAATTGGGATTTGCAGTGGTGGTGGTGGAAAAGTCTGGTGGACATATGTTGAAGATGGCAACATATCATCTTTGCATCACCACATCATCTGAACCTGCAAATTCGATGCACTGAAAGAACACCCACAAGGACATCGCTGGATATCTGGCCGCCATTCCCCATTATCATATCTTGTTTCTTTCGGGAATTGGATGAGGAGGGTCAAGATAATATCATTGCGGCACTCGAGCACCGTGATCGCATAATCTGGATTAGCATTGAATGCCTTGCATTGGAAAGATTCACTGCCATGATGCAGGGGCCATTTCCAGTTCTGGTATATCTTGCTCTTTATCTGAATGATGACATAGCACTGGTTCTTCACGACGAATTCCTGGGATCTGCGCCACCTCTTTGAACATTCCTCTTGCAGAACATTGCATTTCTGGCATTCCCCCGACTTGCTTTGTCTGCCACTCACTTGTCCTATCTTGCCCTTCTGGAGATCCCGATCACCGGATACATTTCACCTGAGGCGATAGCCACTTGTCTGGCCATGTTGCCCAGTCTTGATACCATTGACATTGGATTCCAATCTCCTCTATCTTGCCCGACCGAATAACCTTGTCTCCACCAACATGTGCTGTCCTCCCCGCACTCACCAACTTTAGATTCAAAGGCACTAGTAAATACTTGGAAGACTTCGTTGCCAGAATTGATACCCCCCATCTCCTCAGGATTGGTATAGATCTCTTCATGGACCTTATGTTCCATATTCCACAACTCTACAAGTTCATTGCTCCTCACACAGAAAGCCTCAGGCAGTACAATTCAGCCAATGTCACGTTTTATGCTACAAGCATCCAAATTTCCCTTGGATATGTTTGGTTGGGAATTAGCTGTAGAGAGCCGGACTGGCAGGCCTCGTCGATGGCGCAGGTATGCAACCAGTTATCACCTCTCACCTCTCATGTGGAATCGCTCGAGATCAATGAGGGCACATCTGGGCAAGCATGGCAGGGGAATGGCATCGACCCCACACAATGGTTCGAACTTTTTGACTGCTTTCCCACCATGCAAGATCTCCATATACATGACGAGCTGAGGCTACTCATTGCATGGGCATTGCAAGAGCTCATGGGGGAAACGGCCACAGAGGTGTTACCTACTCTATGTAGGCTGCTTTTCAAGGGGACGTTGCTACCCGGACCTATACGAGAAGACATACAAACATTCATCTCTGCGTGTCAGCATTCGGATCACCCCGTCGAAGTCCACTGGGATTGATGGATTGATGGGTATTACTATATCACTCTCCATTCACTGTTTTTACCATTTGTTATTGCTACCAACTAACTCTCTACAGATCCAGTCCACGCCTGCTTATTGATATCTGAAAGACACCTATCAGTGTAATGACTGTCATGGCGTTGTGCCCAAATGCACTGAACTGTGCCGTCAGCACTCTTAGAAACAGCTTCACATGCACATACAGAAACAATAGGTGACATATTCTATGTATAATATGCAATATTTGTATACAACAAGAACAGGAGATGTGTAATGTGATGGTTATGAGAAGTGCATTGAAAGGGGCATGCGCACGATTACATGAATGAAGAATGAACACAGAAATGAGGAAAGCAATGCACAGAAATAAGATAACAGGATGCAATCCTCACACAAAAATGACAACAATTCATGCAGCAAGGTCCTCTCCAAGGATATGCGCAAGCACATCGTTGCCTTCATCTGATGGTGCCTCATACACCTCGAACAAGCCACTATCCGCATTGCCACCTCCAGCATGAGCTGTCCCAGTGCGCACGTTGATGCCATCACCCTTGCTATCCTTGCCGGCCGCACCACTCTTCCAGCCTGCACACCAGCCCTTCATGTCCTCCCTGCGACAATCGAGCAGGATGTTGAGCTCGGCATTGCTGATGACAGTGCTTTTACCTGCAGTCAGCACAACCTCGATGTGTTCATCTTGGAGCTCGAGCAGCTGCACAGTCATTTCCGTGATAGTCTACCATGCCTCACCAGCTTGGCACCGCCAACCGATCAGCGGCCTGAGTTTGCCTGGGTGGGTAAAACAAAACATTAGATTTTTCAGCAAAAGGCAAGCGCACATGCACACAGAAGAGGGGGTGATCATCGTAGATGGGCAGGTTGTTGAGATGGAATGTCTGTGCAGCTATGCTTAGACTGGACAGTCTCATGCTCAGGGGTTTAGTAGAACCAGCCTGGACATTGCAAGGGGCACTTAATGCTCCAGGACAATTATGGACTTAGTGAGCACATGTCAGCACATGGACTGCATGGACACCTACGTATGTATGATACCTTAGAACAATGTGATTACGCCCTTATGGCCAATCTAAGAACTCTCTTTTGTTATCTGACTCAATTATTGTATGATCAAACTGTTTCAGATTGACACTTTACCTACTGTCTTTACGATCAGTTAGTTACAGTCACATATGGACCTTTTAGTATGGTTCTATGCTTATGCGTACCCCTTCTGAGGGCTCAGGGTATGTGCGGACTCATCAGACTCGTCCATATGTAGAATATTGTAATTGTGCGATATAGTGGATGCCTGTACTCACCCCTTAAGGGTTTATGGACATATGTAGACCATAGGGACTATAAATACACCCTTAGGAGTGAGCAAGATGTCTCATCTCCAACAGAGTTCTTTCTCTGTGTGAACACCCTCTTCAGCTGCACTTCATCAGGTTATGGGCCCTGTGCTCTAAACTTACAACCACTACACAAAGTTCTATCACTCACAACCATTTCTAACAGTGAGTAAACATCTTTGTTCGCCGTATACTCCAACTAGCAGGATCCACTGAGCCCATGGGGGTAAGCGACCTGGCTAGGTCTGTGCTGGGGTCTTAAGGACCTTGCGTGAGGTGCATTATGGACCTAGGTGTAGGTGACATGCACTAAACCCCCTCTGGCATTGCGTGGTATACTACACATTACCATATCTTAGTGTAGAGCGCCTTATGTGCTTAGGCAGGTCTGGGGAAGCCCAGACTGGCTATAGGCCTGGTGAACAGTTGGCTGTCTGCCCTTCAGTGGGAGCGGCTTTGGGTCTATCACAAGGCAGGGGTTAGTCACACCCCTAGCGCTTGGGCCTAGTTACAACTGTGCCACTGTCACCGCCAAGGGTTTGACAGCAACAATAGACACACTAAGTCGAAGAGCTAGGTCTCAAAGTGACCTAGAAGACTTATAGAGACAAAGTCGATGTCAACTACAGGGTTCCCGCTTGCTGAGCTCCGACTCAGTAGCCACCCACAAGAAGGTAGAACACTGCTAGGATTGAGACAAGAGACTCAACTTGCCTCTACCAGGCGTAATGAGTCCCCTAGATATAGTACATAGTACTTGAGGGCAGGCCTAAGGCCTGAAGGGCAGTGCTACTACCTATTTGTATCTGAAACACGAAGAGAACAATAGCGACCAATAGCAAAGGTCGCTCAAGAATCACAAGCTGATACACATGAAATGGGGCACGAACATAAAACAGGGTCTGAATACTCTAGTTGGCCGGTTCCGCAACTTACAGGGGCGCGATGGTGTTGAACCATCACCCCAGGCCGGTTACATCACTCCCTTGCTAGATAGGATGCCCTCATCCTGTCTTTCTCCATCCAGATTGCCTCCCCAACTGGGGCCGGTATCGCTCGACTCCCACTTGTGGGATTTTCTTGGCAGCCCTTGCTGTGATGAGTCGGTCCTCGCAGGCCTGTTTCATGGCCTCAGATGCTGCCAAATTTGCCTGAGCCAGGCATAATTCGGCGCACATCGTGTCGCACTCGCGGTCCAGGACCCAGTACCTCGTGACTTTGGCGAGAAGAGGCCAGTCATCCAGGTCGATGACCGCCTCTCGGAGTGGGTGGTAGTCGATCTCGGTTCCCCAGAGGCGGGCGCGGAACCAAGATGGGAGTGGGGAGAGGGGGAAGTTGTCGAACTCAGGGTGAGCGTAGAGCTCGATGATTTGGGCGTCGTGGTCACCCATCGCATTGGCTGCCAAACCGGCCACTCATCCATCATCCAGCTGTTTGATGAAGATGGCGGGTTTCTTGCCATCCGGGGTTGTGATAGTGAATTCGGGAAGCCTCCCATCATTGTCAACATACCCGTCAGGACATAAGAGGGGTTCCCCATCGATTTGTTGGATCTGCACTTTGAGCTCGTGGTTATCCTTGTTAACCTCCTCGAACTGATGTTTGAGGCATCGTGCCTTGTCTTGGAAGAGGGTTTCTCGCTGCTGGAGGGTGGAGGCGAGGCCCGCGGCCAGCTGGCGAAGCTGGGTCGGGCCGAGGTCCTCATATCCGTCCAAGACGGATTGAACGGTGCCGGGGGAGAGGGGGCCTTCCCAGAAAGCGTTGGTCTTGAGGTCTGGGAATGCACTGGGAAGTTGAATAGTATTGGAGGCAGGGGTGGCAGCGGCCTTGCTGGAGCTGGCCACTGTGGAGGGAGGTTGGACAGCCTCCTCAGACATGACATGTGTGGTTGGGGCTGGAACTGGGACTGGGACTGGCGAAGACATGAAGAATCAATGTTGTGGTGAGAGGTGGAAGAGGATCGAGCTGATGCTTTAGCCGGGGGTTTCTGCTTCCCTTCTATGTTGTTCAAGGGCCGGTGCTTGTGATACTCCCAAAGGAGATCCAGGGCGTACACCTGGTCAGCTGGTTCCCAGGTGTTGTCGCTTTCAGGATAGCCCCACCACTTTATGAGATAGTGCAGCTTCCTTGATCGCCCTTGATAGCGATGGTTTCTGATCTGCTCCACCTCATATTGTTCTTCATTGTCAATTAGATCAGGGGGAGGTCGGGCGTAATTGGGCCTGTGGGTGTCCGTCTCCCTGTATGGGGTAAGAAGGGATGCATGAAATACCGGGTGAATCAACCATGAGGCAGGGAGCTGCAATAGAAAGGCAACCGGGGATACCTCTTTGAGGATTTTGAAAGGGCCGTACCATTTTGGGTTTAGTTTGGACCCTTGATACGGGAGCGTTAGGTGGGTCCCTTCCAGCCATACGTGATCTCCGGCTTTGTATTGACCTGGTGGTATCTTGGTTGCTTTTCTATTGATTGCTTTGATTGCTTGGTCCTGCGCCTCTTCCATTCTTTGTGTCCATTGCTCCACAGCCTCGTTGTTGGTTCAGACTCCTAAATCTCCGGGCCCCAATGGTGGCTTGTAGCTGATCAGGATTTGATTGGGCGATAGCCCATTGGTGCTATTTTTGCGGTTGTTGTGCACCGCAGTTGTGACTGCGACCCATTCTGTCCAGTCATCTGGTTGCCCGTTTGTCACCAGTTGTAGGTATTATTCTATCCACTGGTTCTTTCGTTCTGACAGGCCATCGGTTTGGGGGTGGGCCACTATGGATAGGTTCTGCTGGATTCCCAGCCTCTTAGTGAGAGCCTTCCCAAAACTCGATGTGAATCATGGGTCTCTGTCGCTAATAATTTTCCTTGGTAACCTGTACCATGGGTAAAGGTGGTCCAAGTAAAGCTGGGCAATCCCTGGTCCCGTGATGCTGGTGGAACAGGGAAGGAATAGGGCGGCGCAAGAGCATCCGTGGTCTACGATGGTGAGGATTGCATCTAATCCTCATTTTTGTGGTAATCTGGTAATCAGGTCCATGGATATTGTCTGGAATGGTAGCATGCCCAGTTCTGAGGGGATCCGATAGAGCGGGACATGGGGTTGATGTGTTAGTATTTTGGCCTGCTGGCATGTTGCGCATCCTCTGACATAGTCAGCAATCCATTCCTTCATCCTCGGCCACCAATACTGCTGTTGTACTTTCCTCAGGGTTTCATCTCTCCCTGGGTGACCAGATGTGGGCATGTCATGGGCATCTCTGATGATGGCTCATCTGAGTTCTTTGAGGTTTGGTACCACGGTTTTCCCATGGACTGTTTGTGCTGCTCAAATTCTGTGGGGCGGAATGATTGTGACATTTTTGTTGTCGTCTTCGCCATGGTCTACGTTTGATGGCCTTGACAGCGCATCTGCTGCATTGTTCATTTTTCCCGGGATGTATTCCAGGATGTAGTCGTATTCTTGGAGGTCGGCGTGCCATTGGGCGGTTCGTCAATTTAGGTTTCTTGGCAACTTCCAATATTGGAGGTTGGCGTGGTCAGTTCAGATTATGAATGGTTGTTTTGTCCACCCTAGGTAGTGTCTCCAGTGGGCTAGGGCTTTCATGACGGCTAACAGCTCCCGTTTGTAGATGTCGTAGTTTCATTCTGTGGGTGTAAACGTTGCCGAGTAGTACGCCACTGGGTGTAGAATGGGTTTGTGTGTTGGGCCAGTGTTGGTGTGAGGTTGTGCTGTCCCTCCTGCGAGAGTACGGCGCCTACGCCATATGCCGATGCGTCGACATGAAGTGTGAACTGTTTCTTGACATCTGGTTGGATCAGCACCGGGCTGCTGCACATTCTTGTCTTCAGTTCTTCGAATGCTTTCATTTGTGTCTCTCCCCAGTGCCATGGTGTGGTCTTCTTTGTTAATTCTAGTAGGGGTCATGCGATTTTTGAGTAGTTTGGGACAAAATAGTGGTAATAGCCTGTGAATCCCAGGAAGCTCCTGACTTTGGTGGGGCTTTTTGGCAGGGACCAGTCCGCGATTCCCTGCAATTTCTTGGGGCTCATCCTGAGGTGTCCCTTTCCCACAATGACTCCTAGATACTCAATTTCCTCTTTCTCAAATTGGCATTTTTCGGGTTTAAGGTAGAGGTCATTTTGTTCTAGTTTGTCCAGCATTCGGTGGACGTATTCTCAGTGCCTGGCTGTGTGTTGTTCCTCCATTTTGTGTGGTCATTTGGCTGTATGAATGGTGATGTCATCCATGTAGACAGAGAGCCAGCCCTCTCCTACTTCTTGTTGGAATATGGCATTCATCATCATCTGGAAGGTTGCCAGGGAGTTAGTGAGGCCGAAAAACATGACTGTGGGTTCGAACAGTCCCTCGTGTGTGAGGAAGGTGGCCTTCCACTCGTCCCCTTCTTTGATTCTGATGTTGTTGTAGCCCCATTGTACGTCTACTACTGTGAATTTGGTGCATCCACTGAGTCGATCCACAACTTGTGGGATGAGGGGCGAGACATTCCTGTTTCTCTTTGTCCACTTGTTGACAGGCCGATAGTCCTGTACCGGCCTTAATTTCTGTCCTTCTTCTTCACAAAGAAGAAGTTAGCTGCATATGGCAATTTCGAGATGCGAATGGTTCCTCTTTTCAGGTGCTCTTGGACGAATTTATGCATCTCGGCTTTTTCCTCCTGCGTGAGGGGTAGTAGTCATCCTGGCATGGTGTCGGGTGCTCCTGGTAGTAGTTCAATAGCGTGGTCCCACACAGTTGAGCTGGGCATTCGTTGCGACTCTTCCTTGCTGAATACCTTCTTGTGTCGCCTATACTCGGCTGGTATGGCGTCGTTCAGTTCTGGGTTGTTTGTGGCACTCCCTATCGTTACTCTCCCCAGGAGGTATGTGTCGGTTCTTCTTCTGATGGGTCATGGCACGTTCTTTGTTGGGGTACGTATACTACTTTGGCAGCATTTGGGGCAGACAGGACAATAGGGAGGTGGGTGAAGTCAATCCACCCTTTCTTCCAATCGATCTTTGGCTGGACGGAGGCAAACCATGGGTATCCGAAGATGGCTTTGTGATCTCCTAGGTCAGAGAGGAAGAACCTTTGGTTCGTTGTTTGTGCCCTGTTTTGAACTGCAAGTTGGTGTAATACTTGAGAGCCCCCTTTTGTTTTCTGTTCCATCGACATTGTACAGCGGTCTTGGGTTCGCCAGTCGTTTAATAGGAAGTCGTAGCCATCTGGCATAGTTGAGATTCATGAAGTTTTCGGTGGCCCCTGAATCTATGAGGGCCACTCCTTCGGCTCTTTTTGCAATCGATCGTGCATAGAAACGGACTGTCATGGATTTTCTTGCTGATATATACACGTTATTGCTATGGATTTGCCTAAGCAGGGCTGATCTGATTAGGCAGAGGGAAAATCCTGTGCAACTCCCATTTCCTTAGCCAGTTTTATTTGGTCGTCGAGGGACATTCCCTCTAGTTGTGCTCGCATGGTGGCCACCGAGGTTCCTTCCGATGGTTCTGCCATTGGGTAGTCCTGGTCTTCCTCCTCCTGGAAGTCGATGAGGTTGGCTTATCTGGGGTTTTGCCTGTAGGGATTCCGGGGCTGTTGTCACCTTTCGGGGCAGGCACGGGCAAAGTGCCCCTCTCTTCTGCAGTTGAAGCATCGCATTGCTTCATATCCAGGGGCTGACACGTTTCCCCTGGCGGGCGGTCCCGTCCTCTGTCTCCAGCCTCCTCGTCCCCTCCAATTGTTAGGGGTGCGACCCCTAGATAGGTCCATGGGGACCAGGGTGTTGTTCATGGATGGGGGTGCGTTTGTCAAATTGTATTGGGGACAATTCCCCTGATTGTATCGTGGTTGCCAGTTTCTCTGTTGAAATGGCGGTGGTCGGGGTGGGTTGTTGAACCATTGGAAGGGTGATTGCCCTCCTAAGGTTTTCTTTAATATGCCATCTATGATGGTCTTCCCTTGCGTGATAGTTTTGACCTTCTCTTTAAGGTCGTGATAGTTGAGGGGGATCAGTGGCTTTAAGGTATCGTGGAGGAGTGATGCTGGGATTCCCTGTAGGAAAATGTTGTACGTTTCTTCATTCCCCAACATGTACCCTGCTTTCCTTGCCAGGCTTTTGAACCTGGTGATGTACTTGTCGTAGTCAGATCCCTTCATCCGACAGTCTCAGATTTCGTTCCTGGCCCATTGGGCTGCCTGAGTGTCCTGGAACTGCTGGCTAAATTCCAGAAGGAATTGATCCCATAGAGCTGGGATGTTATCCTGGGGCATTTGTAGCCTATCGATTCATTCGCCCATATCTCTGACCCATTGGGCCATGTTTTCTCCCTTGATGAGGGTGAGGGTGAAGGCGATCTTTTTGAAGGGGGAGTTATATCCTGCTACGTCTGTGTTTAGGTGCAGGTATCCCTTTACTTCTTCGATAAAGTCGTCAGCTTTTGATCTGTCTCCCATGAAGACTTGTGGGAGTGCTCCCATGGTTTTCACATCGGCGGCTGCTGCCACCGGTATTTGGGGTGCGTTTGGGTCTGGCCCTCCTGGTCCTCCTGGTCCTCCTGGTCCTCCTGGTCCTCCTCTGGACCCTCCTGGCAGTCCTGACCTTTTAAGGACCTGTCTGAGGACATTCTGGATGTGCTGTGGTGCGCTTTGGGTGGTTGTAGATGGCTGTGCGGCAACAGCTGTGGCTGTAGTGGTTTGTGTCGACATAGCTTGTGAAAGGCTAGGGATTCTAGCTCCTGCTGGTAAGGTGTCAGTTGGTATTCCTTGGAGTGGAGTGAGGGTTCTGGTGGGAAATACTGGTGCTTTGTCTTCTACCGGTGTGATTTTGATCTTGTTAAAGGCGTCGTCGATTTCTTTGACTGCCTCATCTGATTCTGTATCTGAGATGACTTCGGGTCCCTCTAGCTCTTCATCGAGAAGCTTGTCAGCTTCTGATCCTTCAGTGTTGTACTTGTGTAGCTGTGGGACTGCTGCTACCAATGTATATCATCCTTCAGTCCAATGGACTTCCTTCCACCTATTGTCGTGGATGCACACCAGTTTCAGGTTGGTTGGCGCTTTGCCTCTTGCCGTGACAATGATCTGTATATCCTGATCCATGGGATTGGCTGGGTGCTCTTTGGAAATGTACTGAACCCTGTGGTTCCTTCTGCCTTCGGTGGCATCTACCCAGTCGAGGGTCGTGGTCTGCAGTGCTCTCTCTGAACTGCTAGCCGTGTTGAAAACAAGTTGAGTTTAATGTCACCACCAAGGGTTTGACAGCAACAATAGACACACTAAGGCGAAGAGCTAGGTCTCAAAGTGACCTAGAAGACTTATAGAGACAAAGTCGATGTCGACTACAGGGTTCCTGCTTGCTGAGCTCTGACTCAGTAGCCACCCACAAGAAGGTAGAACACTGCTAGGATTGAGACAAGAGACTCAACTTGCCTCTACCAGGCGTAATGAGTCCCCTAGATATAGTACATAGTACTTGAGGGCAGGCCTAAGGCCTGAAGGGCAGTGCTACTACCTATTTGTATCTGAAACACGAAGAGAACAATAGCGACCAATAGCAAAGGTCACTCAAGAATCACGAGCTGATACACATGAAATGGGGCATGAACATAAAACAGGGTCTGAATACTCTAGTTGGCCGGTTCCGCAACTTACAGGGGTGCGATGGTGTTGAACCATCACCCCAGGCCGGTTACAGCCACGCTACATAAATAAAGTAGACACACAGTAGTCTAGGCATGCAGGTCTGACTGGCATAAGTACCTGTTGCAGCCTCTGGGGTGCGACGCCCCACAGTCAGGATATCCATGCCCTAGCTACTTAGTCATGCACCCAATCATCTAGGCATTAATCAGAGACTCCGCAGACCCACTAGAGCAGCAGAATTTCACATCTGCATCCTCTAGAGAAGTGGCTGTTGGCTCATCTCTCACATGACTCCCCTGGAGCTGCGGGTAGCGCTTCAGCGGTATTAGAACTACTATAAAAACTTCACACTACCTACCATACATAGAAGCACATGCAGAGGCAGGACACATTAGTGTTCTGGCCATACAGTATCACAGACAGGAGGCAGCACTCTACTGCACCTGTGTGCTAGCAGGGACTTGTGCTGACCGCTCCTCAGCACAGTCACAACATGTCCTCTCGACCCAACACTCCCACCAACACAGTCTCGGGCAATGCGCCCCTTTCCCAGCCAGCTATATTGATGCGCATTTCAAATGCATTCCAGTCAAGTTTCGCTATACAGTTATTCTGGAAGTTGGGGCATCTGGGGTTGTTGGCAGGTTGTGTATACAGTGCCTCTATGATTCTTTGTGATGCTGTGATGTTAATGGCTTTGGCTTTCATTTGGTCATAGGTGGTCACATTGGTGTCCTCCAGTACCTTCTGTCCTATGCTTTGTGGTAGTCCCTGCAGGAAGAGTTGCATAGTGTTCTGGTCCATCAGGTTATATCTGGCTTTGTGTGCTATGCTTTCAAACATGGAGATGTACTCATCTACATCAGGCCACCGCATTTTTAATTCTTGTAGCTTGATGTGGGCCTTCTGGGCCTTTTGGGAGTGGAGGAATCGACTTTTGAAGTTCTGGATGAAGGTATCCCAAATCACTCGAGCATCATTGGCTGGTTGAAGGGTACTGAGCCAGTCTAGCTGTTACTCTGTCCATTGGTTAACTTCTGGTCCCTTGATGCATGTGAGTGCTATGGCCACCCATTTGATGAATGAAGCTAGTGTGGGTACATCATGATTAACAAGGAAATAGGTTCGAATCTCGTGTAGGAAACTCTCAGCTTTGGTGCAATCCCATTCAAAGATCGTTGGTAGTGCTCCCATGGGTTTTCCATCACCTTGTATCAGTCCTCCTCCTGGTGCATTTCCTCCTCCTAGTGGTCCACCACCAGGTGGTCCTCCTCCTGGGTTGTTTGGTGGTCCTCCTCCTCCACTTGGTCCTCCTCCTGTTGGGACTGTTGTTGTTATGGCAGTTGCTGCGAGTGACATGGTGAGTGCATTGATGGCTTCAGTGGGATTGTTGGCATAAGGGACAATCGTGGAGGGGTCAATGGGTGAGTTTTGAATTTGTTGATTTACTGGGTCTTCTCCTCCTGTCTCGCTTTCTGAATTGTTTTCCCAGTTGTGGATGACAGGAACATCTTCATAGTCATATGGTGCTTCACCCTCTTCTCTTCTGTTGTACCGGCTAATGGCAGCTATTCTTCAGCCCAAGAAAGGGGACAGTTCTTGATTTCCCCACTGGAGTGTGTACCAGTGTTCTCCTTGCAAGTAGACTGCTCTGACTTGGGTTCCACCTACTCTAAAGGCATATGATTGAAAAGGGAATAACTGGTCCTCCCAATAGATGGCTGTATTTCTTCGCACTAGATTTCATGCAGAGGGTAATGTATCGCCTCTCTTTGGATGCCATGGTGATGAAGAAGTCAAGTCTAATGTCACTGGTGTGAGCAGTGACACTCAGACGTTAGTGCAATGTATTCTCTCTAGAGTCAGGAAGCAACTCAGCAGATGCCTCAGCCACAGCCAGCAGAAAGTAGCTCTTGTTAGTCTGCAACGAGTCATTGATAGTGTCCAAGTCGAAGTTGACTCCAGGGGATTGTGTGGTATGCACAATACACAAGATAAAACAGATAGCACTCAGGAGAGCGAAACAAGCCATGGCAGCTCCTAGGCAATAACATGAAGTCACTACTCCTATTGACAGGAGACTTGACTTGAAGTCTCATCTCTGCATGCGTGTGTGTACAAATACTACAGAATACATGACTACTCCTTGCTGACTACTGCTATTCAGCCATGTTCCAGCCATACAGCTAACTAATATGCTGACTGAGAGCTGACAAAGACTGACACATATGCTGACTATGAGTCTGACCTGTATCACTAATCCCTAGGCCCAGACAGGCCTACTGCACCTGGGGGTTGAACACAACTCTTACATGCCATCAGCAGTTCTCTTGCCCCGATGCAAGCCGCCCTGTGACAGCCAGCCTTTGTTTTCAAACTGCTTGAAGGGTTTTTTGTTCTAAAAATGATTAGATGTCATTGGTAGACTAGAAATATGATTACACACCTTGGTTAGTTCATCCCACTCTGATTGCCAGTCCGGTGTCATGCCCATTCCCTTCTCATTGTCCCATACCATACCTGAGATTGACTTCAGCACAGTAACGATTCCATAGATAGTCTTCAACTGGCCATAAAAGTCAGAATACAGGCGAAACACACATAAGATATATACATACATATGACCACCTTCTCTTACACTTATCTGATTTGAATTTAGATCCAGCTTTTCTCTCACACTACTTAACTGCTGCTGCAGTGAAGGCTGGTTCCTTGAACATCTGATTGGAGGTTATTTTGCCCTTCCATTTGAAGAGGCATTGTATTAGAATTGCATCATCTTCAGTAGTCCAAAACACCCTATCAATGGCTGGCAGGCTCTTTTGACATGTAGGGGGGCTAATCAATGAGCATGTTTGCATGGTGATAGTAGATTCCTGAGCCGGACCAAGAACTCCCGAGTCACAGTCAGCCATGTGTTGAAAACTATAAGGAAGTTAGGTGAGAAACCACAGATGCATGCATATTGTCTGTAGGGACAATGTAGATGATGAAGTGCAGCTGAAGAGGGTGTTTACACAGAGAGAGAACTCTGTAGGAGATGAGATGTCTTGCTCACTCCCAAGGGTGTACTTATAGTCCCTATGGTCTACATATGTCCATAAACCCTTAAGGGGTGAGTACAGGTGTCCACTATATCGCATAATTACAATATTCTACATATGGACAAGTCCGATGAGTCCGCACATACCCTGAGCCCTCAGAAGGGGTATGTGTAAGCATAGAACCATACTAAAGGGTCCATATGTGACTGTAACTACCTGATCGTAAAGACAGTAGGTAAAGTGTCAATCTGAAACAGTTTGATCATACAATAATTGGGTCAGATAACAAAAGAGAGTTCTTAGATTGGCCATAAGGGCGTAATCACATTGTTCTAGGGTATCATACGTACATAGGTGTCCATGCAGTCCATGTGCCGACATGTGCTCACTAAGTCTGTAATTGTCCTGGAGCATTAAGTGCCCCTTGTAATGTCTGGGCCGGTTCTACCAAACCCCTGAGTGTGAGACTGTCCAGTCCAGGCATAGCCACGCAGACATTCCATCTCAACATCCCCCATGATCCAACAATTATGGAGCACAAAGACCCATGTCAGGGTTGAAGCGCAGAAGGAGGGTGCACGAGAGTGACTTGGTGAAGCCATCTGCAACCATTTCTTCCATAGGTGTATGTATTAGAGAAATTTGACCATCCTCTATGTACTCGCGAATGACATGGTGTTTAATGTCAATGTGCTTAGATTGATGGCCGGTGACTGGGTTTAGCATGAGGTCAACTGCACCTTTGTTGTCACCATGTAGAGGGATGGGGTCCTCGACGGTGTACCCAAGTTCCTTCAAGAAACCTCAGTACCAGACAGCTTGGTTGGCCGCATGGGCCAGGGCCATGTATTCTGCCTCAGATGTGCTTTGGGCAATGGTCTTTTGTTTGTGGGATGACCAGGAAATTGTGCCATTGGCAAGCAAGAATACATAACCAGAAGTGGAATGACAATCCTCTGTATTGTCTCCCATAGAGGAGTCAGAGTAGCTGTGAAGGCCATCACAATTGGCCCCATTGTAGCACAAGCGCATGTCCTTAGTTCCCACAAGGTAGGATAGAACATATTGGGGAGGCATAGATGTTGTTTAGAGGGATTTGCTGCATACTGGGCCAAACGTGATACAGCAAAGGAAATGTCTGGACGAGTGCCAATTTATACATAAAGCAGGCTGCCTATGAGGCTTTGGTAGTGTTTAATCTCCGCAAGGGAGGCCTGCTCAGTATTTTTGACCAGGTGCACATCTGCACCAGCCGGTAGTGGGGTATTATGTGGGTTCACATCTGACATGCCAAAGCATTCTAGTACATCATGTACATAACCAGATTGGTTGATCTCGATGCAGTTCCGTGACCTGTCATGAGTGATTTGCAGATAGGACTCTATTTTCCCAAGGTCTGACATTTCATAATGCTTCTGTAGATCTTCTTTTAAGCGCTTGATGGCTTCTAAAGAAGCACCCATAATAGTGATGTCATCAACATAAAGAATGACAATCAAGGGAGATGAATCCTCCCCCGTGATAAGGACATCACGTAAATGTAAACTCTGGCATTGGAAAATGTCTGCTTAAAACCGAGTTCCAAAAGGAATCCATGGAATTGCAAGTTCCATGTGCAGGAGGCTTGTTTGAGACCATAAATAGATTTTTTAAGCTTGCATACTTTATTCTCCTTTCCAGCAACAACAAAACCCTGTGGTTGCTCCATGTAAATCTCCTCATTGAGCACGCCATTAAGGAACACCGACTTGACATCCATCTGGTGTAAGTGCCAGTCTTCTAGCGCAGCTAATGCTAGGAGGAGTCTGAGAGACTCAAAACGTGCACAGGGGAGAAGGTTTCATCATAGTCTATACCAGGGATCTGTGTAAATCCCTTCACCACTAGCCAAGCATGGAAGTGGCCATTGGCTTTCAACTTGAATACCCATTTTGATTTTACAGCTTTGTGGCCCACGGGAGATCAACTAACTCCCATGTGTCATTTTTAGCTAAGGCATCTATCTCATATTGACAGGCCTTCTGCCACTCATCGGCATCTTTAGACTTTAGAGCCTTGGCATAAGTAACCAGATCCCTTCCTACATAAGCCGCAGCAAACAGTTCCGCGTGCCCTAGCCGCTGGGTGCCAGGCACCTCAGCGTTATCCTTGTTGAAGTACCTTCAATTCAGTACCAGCACACACACCGATCACCTGGGAGTGATGAAGCACTTGGCAAATCCCCCTGGAATCATAGGATCCAGTGGAGACTCTTCTGCTCACTTATAGTTCATGAAGCAGAAGGGCAGGGCGGTGGTGTAGACAGAGGAGGGTGCTTAGCAATAGGCATAGAAGGGGAAGAGTGCCTTGGGTGGGCAGTGTAATGGGCCACTCTACTTTGGGTTCAAGTAAGTCATCGACCTGATCTTCATCCTCAGCAGAGGAAGTAGGTGACGCTGCACATGGGGGTAGTGGCAGTGCAGACGTGTTAGATTCTGCATTCGCTGGAATAAATAGAATGGGGATAGAGGGGAAGATGCAGTGAGCCCTTGGTGTGTTGAGGGCTTGGTCTCTTTGTCTACAGCAGGAAAGCTACTCTTGTCAAATGTCACATCCCTTGACACTCGAACAGAGTGGGTACTTTTATCCCAGAGGCGGTATCCCTTACTACCGGCCTCATACCCAACGAAGACAACAGGCAGTGCTTTCGCATCGAGCTTACGTCACTTGTCAGCTGGCACATGCATATATGCCTTGCATCCGAAGACATGGAAGGATGAGACGTCTGGAATGTGACCAGTGTTCCATCACTCATGAGGGGCCTTCCACTCCAGTGAGCAGATGGGAGTGCGGTTGTAGACATGGACTGCGGTGCTCACAGCATGCTCCCAAAAGCCATTTGACAAGCCAGCTTGGTGAAGCATGGACATTGCCTTATCCATAATGGTGCGGTTGAACTGCTCAGCCTTTCTGTTCTGCTGGGGTGTACCCAGCATTGTTAACTGGTGTTCAATACCCTTCTCGTTCATATAGGCTCAAACTGTAGCCCCTGTGTATTCACCACCTCTATCAGACCATAGGACACATAGTTTTTTGGAGGTTTGGGTGGTAGCCCAATTAATATACTTTTTTAGTGCATCCAGAAACTGGTCTTTGGTTTTTAAGAAGTAGACAACTGCGAGGCTAGTGTAGTCATCGATAAAGGTGGCTGTGTAGAAGGAGCCATGCAATGACTTGGTCTGCATAGGACCCACTAAGTCCAAGTGAACTATTTCTAATATTTGGGTCAACCTCTTAGAGGAGGATGGGAAGGGCTTGTGAGTGGATTTCCCCATCTTGCAACCATGGCACAATGTAGGTATTGCCATGTCGACACCAGAGAAGTCCATGCCTTGTCATGCCCAGGGTAGGTATGTTGGGGTTCTTCGGCATAGTTCTAACGATTCTGCTAATTGCTTTGGCCTTCCTTGTCTAAGAAGGTTTCAGTTGATGTCAATGGTCGTCTTCTGTGGGAGTCAGCCTATTTCAGGCTTAAAGTGGACAGTGTAGTGATGGCGAGCAGTGGTGCTCAGGAGGGATAGGAGTAGGAGGTTGGTGATGAGGAGGACAAGGCATCAGAAGACAAGGGAGAGGAAAAGACAGATTATGTCTCTCTGTACTGGTGTTCAAATTGTGGTTCAATGGTGGAGATGTGAGCAAAAGATTGCCTTGCAATCCTGAGTGGTTCGGTTCAGTTTCTGGAGTGAAGAATCTATGCAGTGGATTCTGAGCAACTGGTTTCGTTCAGCCTAAGTCCATCTAGGCTTGAACCAAAAGGTTCCGGTTCATATGGCTTTCAAGAAGCTCATGTATTCTATGTGCTTTCTAATGCGTCTAACCCAGTTGGCTTTCATAACTGCAGTTTGTGTCTTTCTGAGGATCAGGTCTAAGGGCATTGTCCCTTGACTGAATGTTCTTCAGAGTCGCTCCTTGTTCTGAGCTGACTTATTGGTTTCAAATATCGATGAGGACGCCGTGTTACTAAACTGGCTCATGTCCTAGGTCTGTCTTAGTTCTTAGTACTAGCCGCCTTGGCCTAGTCTTAGTCTTAGTCTAAAGAGATGAGAATGATGATAGAGTTGAGGGGATCAGTTGCTCTTAGGATAGGGAGGCACTCCCTTCTGACTATGGGAGGCTTAACGTCCTGTATTGAACAGAAGACCAAGCTTAAGGCTGGTTCTCAGAACTTGGGGCCTTTATATACTACTGGGAGATGAGGCTGTGCTAGCTGCGCTTCTGGATGCTGTGCGTGCACAGTATCCGCAGTAAATAGTACAGTAATCTGCAGTAAGGTAGAAGAGAAGGTGATGCGTCCATTAAGGGACTGCACCACAGAAAGTACATAGTGAGAAATGGGGCGCATATCAAGTAGAAAAAGAGGGTACCAAGAGAAAGAAAAGGAATTGTATAGGTAAGTACTTGTACAAGTATTGCAAGTCCTTACCAGCCGTCATCAGGCCATGACATGCCTTGCAAGGCAGAGGGACCATGCTCTTTTAGTGTGCAATGGGACATATGCCCCATGTGCTGATGCCAGGTGTGGAGTGTGGTAGACTCCTTACAGTGCTGTTCAGTGCCCCAGTGTCAGAGTCAACCCAGAAGAGTGACTTTCATGGTATCCTGAAGCCACAACTTTGTTTGTGACAATGATGTGAAGCCACATGAGTGGAAAGGTATGGAGCCCCTTTATCCAGAATGGATCTGAGCAATAGAATGTGATTTCCTATGCCGGGCACATATATAGCATCTTTAAGGGTGATCCATACTCCCTGTGGGCTTGTGAACACAGCGGTTCCCACACCCAACTGTGAGATCACAGTACCCTGCTTGTCACTGAGATGTATGGTCCCTTTGACTGGTGTGTAAGTAACAAAGTCAGAGCAGTGGGGAGTAATGTGATGGGTGGCCCCGCTGTCCATCAACCAACATGATTTACTTGCAGCGCACAAGGAAACACTGATATCATTAACCTCCTCAATGGAGGTGGTGGTGTCTACAACATGACTATTTATGGCCTTGGTGCTGCTGCTGCTCTCCTGCTTCTTCTTTGCATCTGCCTCATCCTTTTTCTTCTTTTGGCAAGTGGGCTTGATGTGCCCTTTCTTGTTGCAGTAGTGGCAAACAAGATTGGCATGCTTCTCCTTTTTACCAGAGCTGCTTTTGCCTTTGCCTTTCCCCTTGATTGGGGTGATTGCATTGAGGGAGGCGGAGCTGCCAGACCTACAACCTTCTTCATTCTGAATGCAGGCTATAATTTTGCCTGGTTGAAGCAACGTGGGGTCACCAGCGGCAAGGATGGTAGAGGTCAAGACCTCATAAGAGTCTGGGAGAGTGCAGAGTATAATGAAACAATATTGGGTGTCAGTGACACCCATCTTGGCATTGGCAAGGTTGACATGGGACTCATTCAGCTTGGTCAGCTGAGGTCCCATCAGCTGGCTTTCATCCAGCTTGGCTTGAGTGAGTGCAATCCAGTTGTTGAAGACAGTGGTGCTTCCAGAGGCTCCACCATAGAGCCTCTTGAGCTGGTCCCACCTGTCTTTGAGCATCAGGTAGGTAGATTCGTCGGAGATTTGGGAGAAGACTCCCGCCATCATGTACAGTCAGAAGTACGCCTTGAGTTGGCATTGCGTATTGTTCCACTCATCTACATCGGCGCCGGTGGGGCAGCTCCGGAAATGTAAGTGGTCTTCCACTTCATAAATCATCATGATTGCTTCAAAAGTGCCCAACCATTCCGACCACCCGGTACCATCAAACTGTGGGAGCTTGACTCCCGATGGTATAGCAAAACTTGACTGGAATGCATTTAAAATGTGTGTTGTTATAGCTGGCTGGGAAAGGGGCACATTGCCTGAGACTGTGTTTGTGGGAGTATTGGGTTGAGAGGACATGTTGTGACTGTGCTGAGGAGCGGTCAGCATGAGTCCCTGCTAGCACACAGGTGCAATAGAGTGCTGCCTCCTGTCTGTGGTACTGTATGGCCAGAACACTAATGTGTCCTGCCTCTGCGTGTGCTTCTATGTATGGTAGCTATGGTAAGGCTTTTTATAGTAATCCTAATACTGCTGAAGCACTACCCACAGCTCCAGGGGAGTCATGTCAGAGATGAGCCAGCAGCCACTTCCCTAGAGGATGCAGATGTGAAATATCTGCTGCTCTAGTGGGTCCGCAGAGTCTCTGATTAACGCCTAGATGATTGGGCACATGACTGAGTAGCTAGGGCATGGATATCCTGACTGTTGGGTGTTGCACCCCAGAGGCCGCAACGAATACTTATGCCAGTCAGACCTGCATGCCTAGACTACTGTGTGTCTACTTTGTTTATGTAGCGTGGCACAGTTGTAACTAGGCCCAAGTGCTAGGGGTGTGACTAACCCCCGCCTTGTGATAGACCCAAAGCCACTCCCACTGAAGGGCAGACAGCCAACCATTCACCAGGCCTATAGCCAGTTTGAGCTTCCCCAGACCCACCTAAGCGCATAAGGCACTCTACACTAAGATATAGTAATGTGTCGTATAGCGCACAACACTAGAGGGGGTTTAGTGCATGTCACCTATGCCTAGGTCCATTATGCACCTCACACAAGGTCCTTAAGACCCCAGCACAGACCTAGCCAGGTTGCTTACCCTCATGGGCCCAGCGGATCCTGCTAGTTGGAGTGTCACCATCGATAGCAGTGACACGTTAGACCTCGTCAGTAATATCATTACTGAAAGCATCGAGGGAGGACTCAGCAGTAGCCTCTACTATTGCAGGTGGGAAATAGCTTGTTTGACTATCAAGTGATTTGTTGATAGTACTGGAGTCTGGGTCTACCCAAGGTCCATTGGGCAGTCGTGAGATGCAAAGAGCTACGCAGATGAAACTGAGGAGAGCGGAACACGCCACAGCTACTCCCTAGAGACGATAAGAACAAGTCACTACTCCTATTTGATAGGAGACTCAACTTAGAGTCTCGTCTCAATGCACGCATGCACATTTATACTAGTGTACATGTCCTAATATGACTACTACTCGGAACTCAGTCATTTTCTGACCATTTGGCTAACTAAGATGCCTTACTAAGGGCTGACTGAGGCTGACACACAAGCTGACTACAAGTCTGACCTGTATCACTAATCCCCAGGCCTAGACAGGCCTACCATGCCTGGGGGTCAAACATGCCTTCTACTTGTCATCAGCAGTTCTCTTGCCCTCATGCAAGCTGCCCTGTGACACAGAGTGTATGGCAAACAAAGACATTTACTCACTGTTAGAGATGGTTGTGAGTGATAGAACTTTGTGTAGTAGTTGTAAGTTTAGAGTGCAGGGCCCATAACCTGATGAAGTGCAGCTGAAGAGGGTGTTCACACAGAGAGAGAACTCTGTAGGAGATGAGACATCTTGCTCACTCCCAAGGGTGTATTTATAGTCCCTATGGTCTATGTCACACGAGACGGAGCGTGGCGGTTCTGTCGATGTCTCTGTCTGGCAGCCTCCTTGGCTGTTCGTTCTATTGCTATGAGAGGTAGGGCGTCTGGCCTGTCTCTGTCCTTCTGTTGTAAGCGTAGGATGATATCTGCGTCGGTGACCGTCGTCTTGGTCGTCTTCTGTGGAGTTCTAACGCCTTGTTAGAACGGCTGTGGGTAGTGGCGGTGCTGGCTGCTGTCGTTCCCTATCTCCGGAAGGAGGAAGGGGATCTAGATGTGAAGGAGTCGATTTGGATACTCAAGATGAGTGTCCAAAGGAAGGGATGTCTGGAGTGCTGATACGCCTTGTATTGCACTTAGTTCGTTGGTATGCCACTAAGGTCGTGAATGGAAGGAGCTGCTCCTTCCTGCTGGGGATTCTGGTGCAGATAGGGTAATTCTATAGAGCACTGAGAGGTCCGTTACTCAGTGACCTTCGTCTGTCTGAAGTGAAGAAAGGCAACGCCTTTCTGAGCGCTTATCGTATGTGTCGGAGTTTGAAGAGTTCCCAATCGGGACTCGGTTTACTATATATGGTAGATTAAGTGAAACGCGTCACTAAGTCGCTTAGCAGACCCTAGGGTACGTTCTAGGGCGCAAGTGGGAGGGAAAAGGGGCTGGGAAGCTTCGGGTCACTCGGAGGATTGCTCTGAGAATGTCTAGGATTCACAAGAGACCAAGCTTAAGGCTTTGGTCCCCTTCTATGAGCGTATTTATACACAAGTATTTAGGCAGAGTCATCGGCAGTCTATGACGCGTTTCAGCGGCAGTAAGGCCACGAAACTCGTCGGCATATTAGTGTAAGTAATCTAGTAATGAGCCGAGGCAACACAACAGCAGAAGAGATCGGCAGGAGTGTAATAGCGGTAGGGTAAGGTAAGGAAGGGGAAGTGGTGACGACTCCAGCCGAGCTGTGGGAAATATGTACATATAAGGTAAGTATATTAGTCAGCGTAAGCGTCCCAATAGTCCACCATGACAGTCTACATATGTCCATAAACCCTTAAGGGGTGAGTACAGGCATCCACTATATCGCATAATTACAATATTCTACATATGGATGAGTCCGATGAGTCTGCACATACCCTGAGCCCTCAGAAGGGGTACGTGTAAGCATAGAACCGTACTAAAGGGTCCATATGTGACTGTAACTACCTGATCATAAAGACAGTAGGTAAAGTGTCAATCTGAAACAGTTCGATCATACAATAATTGGGTCAGATAACAAAAGAGAGTTCTTAGATTGGCCATAAGGGTGTAATCACATTGTTCTAGGGTATTGTACATACGTAGGTGTCCATGTAGTCCATGTGCTGACATGTGCTCACTAAGTCCATAATTGTTCTGGAGCATTAAGTGCCCCTTGTAATGTCCAGGCTGGTTCTACCAAACCCCTGAGTGTGAGACTGTCCAGTCTGGGCATAGCCGCACAGACATTCTGTCTCAACAGTAGACTCAGTCTCACGCATACAGCACGATAGCTATGATTGTTATTTACCTGTAGGGACAATGTAGACTACAGGGTGTGTCAATAGAAGGTATGGTACTGTGAAACAGGAATGCTCACCTCAGTCTTGTGCATATGGCACAATAGCTGAGGTGACAGCTATTCTACATCTGAGCTATTTATCTAGGTGTGGCCTTTAGGCCCCAAGTGTCACCAGCATGGACTGCGACCATGATAGCTGGACTTCAGCTACAAGTGGAACATCTGCACTGCTTGCATAAAGTAGAAAGCACACCATGAGTCTCCCCCTGGGGTGACAACAAGGTCACAAAAGCCTGTATACTCCTAGTCAAGGACTAGACAGGGACAGGACAAGAGACTCGACTTAGAGAGTCCTTGCCTGAGCACCTAATGCACTTATATACATGATAGACCTAAGGCCTAGGTCTTGGTCCATATTAGTACAGTATAGTAAGAGTCATATAGTAAGCTGAGCAATCCGCTCACCAAGCAATAATCTAAAGATAGCACATTTACTAAAGTGCTGACTGATACCTTAGCAATACTAAGAAGCTTCCCAAGCTTCTACTCATTGCTTCTGACTAACCATTAGTCAGGCACAGTCATAGTGCTTACTCAAGTGTCCTAGCTTCATCATCCTGCCTTGCAGGCATCCTACTAAGCATTGTCCATGCCGTATCATGTGCGCCAGCCTGAATAGCATCACTGGGCTGCACTTCCAAATCCTGTTCTAAACATCCATGAGCCATACTTACCTCCTCATTGCCTAACGATCTGCCCTCCAGAGTCTCACCAGACTCTATCCTTGGGCTCTGACACCTCGATCTGCCCTCAAGGGACTCACCAGCCCAATCCTTAGGCTCCACTGACCCTCACCAGATGTCCCTGCGGTTCTCTAGCTTGCCAGCTAGCTGCGCCATGACACCAAGGGTATGGTATATGCTAGTAAACTACATGACTAGCTACTTGTAGAGTAGTGCAGGGGCAGCATAGTCCCCACATACAGTGTCTGTATATCTGTGTATCTGTGTATATACTGTGCATTAAGTGCTACAGTATATGTATGTACTTTATCTATGCAAGCCCAATCCGTTCCAGTGCTCCGACACTCCAACACTCCAATCCGAGCTCACAAACAACACTCCCCCTCATTTCATGCACAGTCCAAGTCCTGCTGCAAAATGCTTCACCTTGGCTGAAGGCAAGGCCTTGGTGAGTATGTTGGTGACCATATTGTCAGTTGGGCAGTATATGAGGTGCAGGGATCCTTGCTTGATGACCCAGCAAATGAAATGGTAGTGCACGTCAATGTGCTTCGTGCATGAGTGATACTGGTGATCATGGGTGAGGGCAATCACTGCCTGGTTGTCTGAGAAAAGGATGGTGGGAGAGGTAAGGGTGCCAAAGACTTCAGAGAGGAGGCTGCACAACCAGAGCACCTCCTTCATGCCATGCATTGCAGTGACGTATTCACTCTCTGTCGTGGAGAGTGAGACAATTTCTTGCCTCTTGGAGGACCATGAAATGGCCCTGCCATCAATGAGGAATGCATAGCCTGTTATGGCTTGCCAGTCCTTGGCCATGCTGCCATTGGCATCAGCGTAACCCTCAAGGGTTTGCTTTGTCTCTCTGTATGTTAGCCAGAGGTCACATGTGCCAGTCAGGTAGTGGTAGATCCACTTGACAGCTTCCCAGTGTGCAAGACCAGGGTTCGCAGCAAATCTAGCCACAGTTGCAACTGCGAAGGCAATAATTGGGCATGTGGTGAGCACTGCCCAATTTAGCATGCCAACAGCCTCGTGGTAAGGCATGTCATGCATGGCTGCATGCTTGGCCACGCTTGCAGGGGCTTGCTCACTCGTGAGCTGGATGGAGGTATCCATGGGTGTGGACAGCGGCTTGAGGTCTGCTAGGATGTAGCAATGCAGAATTGAATCTATGTATGCACACTGGGATAAGTGAATGGTGTGGCTTGCGTGGTCACGCTGGATCTTGACTCCGAGCATCCAGTGGAGCTTGCCAAGGTCCATGACTTTGAGTTCCTTTCAGAGGCCTTGATCAGCTCATGGACGAGCTTCTTGCTGCTTGCAGCAACCATGCAGTCATCCACATGGACTGTGATGACCATGAGCATGTTCAGATGTTTGTTGGTTTTGTGAAAATAGCCTGGTCAACAGAGCATTGTTTAAAACCCAGGGAAAGGAAAATGGATGTAAGTTTTTGATACCAACAGTGCCCAGACTGTTTGAGCCCATATAAGGTTTTGTGGAGGCAAGCATGAGGCATCCAATGCCCTGTGCCTTGTAGCCAGGGGGGTGCTGCATATACAGCACCTCATCCTCATTCAGTACACCATTCAGGTATGCACCCTTGATGTCTACCTGGTGCAGCTCAAGTCTGAGCCTGCTGGCCATCACAATGATTGCACACAAGGATGCGAGGCAAGCGACGGGGGCATAGGTGTCATCATAGTCAACACCCCCTATTTGGCTAAAGCCTTGTGCAACCAGTCATGCCTTGTAATGGACAATATTGCCTGCAGCATCCTTTTTTGCTTTGAAGACCCACTTTGAGCCGATTATATTCACTCCTGGTGGTGGTTCCTTGAGCTTCCATGTTCCTGCAGCTTTCAGGGTGGCTAGCTCCTCTTCAATGGCCTTTTCCCAGAGTGGCCAGTCTGGCCTATGCTTTGCTTCAGCAAGCGTGCACAGCTCGAGTGCTTCCATGTCAGTGGTCTCAGCTATGAGCATGTATTTGAGGCCATCAAAGGCCTTGCACAACTTGGTGCACCATCTACCACTGCCCATACTTCCCCTATTAGTTCTTCAACTTCATTGTCATCTGGGGTGTCAACAGAGGTCAATCCTGGCATAGTGGGGTCTGGAGGCTCAGGCTGTGAGGCCTTGTGTGGCTGTCTAGTGGCTTCCGCAGCCCACTGCTCACAAATGATGTGCAAGGGAAATTGGACATGGGAGGAGCATCGCAGTTGGGTAGGTGGTTCTGCTTCTTTTTTGGGCTGATTTGATGCTTTAGGGGATGACAGTGGAAGAGGGTGGGAAGCTTGGGCATATCAGGCAATGGTGGAGATGATGGGAATGAGGGGGCAGCTGCCTGCTTGCTGCCAGCTGGTAATATGTTTTGCTCCCCCTCGAGCAGTGCATACATCCTGAAATAGATGTTGCATTCAACTGTGACGTTGCCCAGGCCAGGCCAGAAGACTCGGTGGGCCTTGGCATCGACATCAATGCTGATCCAGCACACCTCTCGCACATGCACATCCAGCTTGGAACTGGTGGCATTATGTACCCAGACAGTGGTGCCCCATGTCCGCAGTGCTGATAGGTCAGGCAGCTGTCCATACAGCACCTCAAATGGCATCTTGCCATCGAGTGCACATGTGGCTGTCCAGTTCTTCAGCCAGGTCTTGTGCCCAAGTGCCTTGCCCCACAGTGATTTGGGCAAGCTGCTCGCATGTGTGAATGCCCGGATTCGCTTTAGCAAGGTGCAGTTTAAGCATTCCACTATGCCATTGAGCTGCAGAGTGTTGTGTGTGGTGAGTTTCCTTGCTGTGCCAGCCTTGGCTAGATGTTGATCAAAAGCTGTCACAGAGTGGCTTGCATGGGGGCAAGAGAACTGCTGATGACATGTGAAGGTCACGTTTGACCCCCAGGACTGGTAGGCCAGTCTAGGCCTGGGGTTGGTAAGATACTAGTCGGACTTTCAGACTTTCCTAGTAGCTAGTATCCTAGGATAGTCAGCATGATTCATAGGGCCTCAGTCAGCATCAGTAAGTGTCTCAGTCAGCAGGAGTAACTATTAGTCAGCCGGAGTCAGGGCCAATTAACCAGAATTCCCAGAAGTCACAAATTAGTCGCTAGTACCTTGTTTTGTTCCAGTAGTATTTGTACGTGTGCACGTATGGAGACAAGACTCTAAGTCAAGTCTCCTTGTCCAATAGGAGTAGTGGCTAACCTTCTATTGTCTCTAGGAGAAGCCATGGCTTGTTTCACTCTCCGAGTTTACTGTGCTTCATTCTCTGTGTACCATGCATTGCTGGCACTCCAAATGTCCAGTCAAGTTCTAGTATGATCAACGGGTCGCTTGGTAGCGACAACAGCTATTTCCCACCTGCAGTAGTGGGCGTATCAGCTGAGTCTTCGGAAATCTCCCTCAGTACGCAAGGTACTGACAATGTCTAAGTGTCACTGCTCACGCCGGTGACAAAAGTGGTGCTGAGATACTCCCCCCATGGTCCAAGTGCAAGACTTTAATGGCCTTACAATGCTGCTGTGTGGTGGCCCACACCTTGAAGGATTTGTAGGCCTCAAAGGCCTCATCTTTTGTTCACGGCAGGAAAGTGACTGTGTGACAGGTCGCATCATCCATAAAGGTGGCAAAGTATCATTGCCCCTGACATGTGGCAATACTGGAGGGGCCCCACATGTCAGTGTGTACCTCATCTCCAAAATGTTGAGCAGGTGGGCTGATCCTGATCTTGGGTACAGGCAGGCGAGTGGCACACACAATGATGAAGTGTAGCTGAAGAGGGTGGTTCACACAGAGAAAGAACTCTGTAGGAGATGAGACGTCTTGCTCACTCCCAAGGGTGTATTTATAGTCCCTATGGTCTACATATGTCCATAAGCCCTTAAGGGGTGAGTACAGGCGTCCACTATATCGCATAATTACAATATTCTACATATGGACGAGTCCAAAGAGTCCGCACATACCCTGAGCCCTCAGAAGGGGTATGCGTAAGCGTAGAACCATACTAAAAGGTCCGTATGTGATTGTAACTAACTGATCGTAAAGACAGTAGGTAAAGTGTCAATCTGAAACAGTTCGATCATACAATAATCGAGTCAGATAACAAAAGAGAGTTCTTAGATCGGCCATAAGGGCGTAATCACATTGTTCTAGGGTATCGTACATATGTAGGTGTCCATGCAGTCCATGTGCCAACATGTGCTCACTAAGTCCGTAATTGTCCTGGAGCATTAAGTGCCCCTTGTAATGTCCGGGCGGTTCTACTGAACCCCTGAGCGTGAGACTGTCCGGTCCGGGCATAGCTGCGCAGACGTTCCGTCTCAACACACAAATATGCATGCATCGCAGTCCCTCTCTTAGGAACTTGGGTCCAGTTCGACCCCTATGACAGTGCCGCTTTCAATGAGCTTATGCGTGCTCGTGACTGTGATGTGGCCCAAGTGGCGATGCCACTCCATTACAGACATGGGCTCAACTGCGTTGGCCAAGTCCAGCACATGTACAATCTTGTACAGGCATCCGGTGGTGCATGGGATGCGGCCGATTTGCTCCCCCTGCAGCAATGTGAGTTCTAGGTGCCCGGCACCAATGTGGGCATGATAGCCCTCTTCATCCAGTGCCCCCAGGGACACTATGGTGTAGCTTACAGCTGGTGCATGCAAGGCTGTGTGGAGGGTGAGGTATGTCTCCTCCTCTCTGTTCAGTGCTTGGATGCTTAATGTGCCACGCCCTATTGCAGGGAACTTCTGTTGGTTCGCAGCATTGAGGAAGATGGGTGGGATGAGGGGTGAGTATGAGGTAAAATCAGGTTTATAGGGGCTGATATGGTGGGTTGCACCCAAGTCATACAACTCTGTACGAATACAACTGTCTTGATCCTCTTCTGCAAGTGTGAGGACTGCCCCAACTTTGATCACCTGGTCTGGCTCTAGGCCTAGTTCCTCCTCCCCCTCTGAGTGCCATGCAGTGGCATATTCATGTAGTGTGCCCAGCAGTGGGTCCGGCTCGGTGCCAGCAATGCGCACGAGGTCCTCATTGACTGTTTCCTCTTTGGCCATCCAAAAGCCATCACCCTTAAAGTCATATGCAACAACTGCATTTGCAGAGCCTATAGGCTTGTTTTCTGGTTTGGGGGTGGAGCTCAATGTCAGCATGGCCTGCAAGGTGCTCACGCTCTCACTTTTCTCCTTCTTTGGGGATCTGCACTCCCTTGCCCAATGACCAGGTTTGCCACAATTGTGGCATTTGCCTTTACAATGCTTTTTGCCACCCTCCATGCTGGTAGTGGCCAAGGCCTCATCAGTGGCCTCTTTCTTCCCTCCCTAATTGCCCTGTCCTTTTGTGCACCAGACCTTCAGGCGGTTGGCCTCCTTGCAGATGTTATTAACCAGTGTGTTAATATCAGTTGATGTCATGCTGGACAGAGCGTGGCGGTTCTGTTGATGTTTCTGTCTGGCAGCCTCCTTGGCTGTTTGTTCTATTGCTATGAGGGGTAGGGCGTCTGGCCTGTCTCTGTCTTTCTGTTGTATGTGTAGGATGATATCTGCGTCGGTGACCGTCGTCTTGGTCATCTTCTGTGGAGTTCTAACGCCTTGTTAGAACGGCTGTGGGTAGTGGCGGTGCTGGCTGCTGTCATTCCCTATCTCCTGAAGGAGGAAGGGGATCTAGATGTGAAGGAGTCGATTTGGATACTAAAGACGTGTATCCAAAGGAAGGGATGTCTGGAGTGCTGATACGCCTTGTATTGCACTTAGTTCATTGGTATGCCACTAAGGTCGTGAATGGAAGGAGCGGCTCCTTCCTGCTGGGTGTTCTGGTGCAGATAGGGTGATTCTATAGAGCACTGAGAAGTCCGTTACTCAGTGACCTTCATCTGTCTGGAGCAAAGAAAGGCAACACCTTTCTGAGCGCTTAGCATATGCATCGGGGTTCGAAGAGTTCCCAATCGGGACTCAGTTTACTATATATGGTAGATTAAGTGAAATGCGTCACTAAGTGCTTAGCAGACCCTAGGGTACGTTCTAGGGCGCAAGTGGGAGGGGAAAGGGGCTGGGAAGTTTCAGATCACTTAGAGGGTTGCTCTGAGAATGTCTAAGATTCACAAGAGACCAAGCTTAAGGCTTTGGGTCCCCTTCTATGAGCATATTTATACACAACTATTTAGGCGGAGTCTTCGGCAGCATCTGACGTGTTTCAGCGGCAGTAAGGCCACGAAAACCGTTGGCAAATTAGTGTAAGTAGTTTAGTAACAAGCCGAGGCAACACAACAGCAGAAGGAATCGGCAAGAGTGTAATAGCAGTAGTGTAAGGTAGGGAGGGGGAAGTGGTGATGACTCCAGCCGAACTGTGGGAAATATGTACGTATAAGGTAAGAATATTAGTAAGCATAAGCGTCCCAATAGTCCACCATGACAGTTGAGGTGGAACTTTGGGCCACAAGGATGGTGGATGCAAATGTGGCTAGTTCACCTGGGATGCCGTGGAGGATGGTGCGCTCATGTTCATGCTCTGTGATGGGTACTCCAGCAGCTGCTAATGTTTCCTTTTTGTAGTTGAGGTTCCCAAGGAACTCTCAGACATCCCCCCCTTCGTGCAATGCATGTCCAGGAAGGACTGGTGAAGGTTGGCTTGAGTGTACTTGCTCTTTGCCTGGAACACCCCGGTGACCAGTTCTCATCAGTCATGAGCACTGTTGCAGTTGGCCATGCATATGACAGTGGTGTTGGGCAGGTGCTGAGACAAGAGGTAGCTGGCAACAGCATCCTCACTGTCACCAGCAAGAGCAGTGACACTTAGACGTCGTTAGTATCCCTCGTTTCAGATGAAACCTCGGATAACTCAGCAGGCGCACCCACTACTGCAGGTGGGAAATAACTATTGTCACTACCAGGCGACTCATTGATGGTGCTAGAACTAGAGTCGACGTTTGGAGTGCCCGCAACTTGAGGGGCACAGAGAAGCAGACACAAGAGACTGAGGAAAGCGAAACAAGCCACAGCTTTCCTAGAGACAATGGAATGAAGTCACTACTCTTTGTTAGTGAGACAAGGAGACTCGACTTAGAGTCTCGTCTCGATGCGCGCATGCGCATATGTACTACTAGTACATGTGACTACTACTGCTACTTCGACCGTTTTCCGGTCATACGGCTACTTTAGATGGCTGACTGAGGAGATGACAAACTCTGATGCATGCTGACTACGAGTCCGACCTGTATTACCAACCCCAGGCCTAGACAGGCCTACCACACCTGGGGGTCTAACGCACCCTCATATGCCATCAGCGTTCTCTTGCCCCGTGCAAGCTGCCCTGTGACACTCATGGTCCCACTTCTCTCCTGCTTCAGTTTCTGTGCTGGTGGGTTGACTGGCATCTATTGGCATAGGCCTCAGTCAACTGCTGGTGAAGTAGCTCCACCAACCAGTGACTACCATAGAGTCCTTGAAGCGCATCTTGAAGATGGCCCAGTTTGAGCCATCAGGTTCTAGCTGCGGGATGATGGCTGGTGGAAGCTGTTCTGTGATGGGCATAATGGTGGCAGGGGCAGATGTGGTTACAGGTATGGGCAACTTAGATGATGATGCAGTGGATGTAGCGGGCTAGGCAGGGCCCATAACCTGTTGAAAACCATAAGGAAGTTAGGTGAGAAACCACAGATGCACACATATTGTCTGTAGGGACAATGTAGACTCAGTCTCGTGCATATGGCACAATAGCTATGATTGTTATTTACCTGTAGGGACAATGTAGACTACAGGGTGTGTCAATAGAAGGTATGGTACTGTGAAACAGGAATGCTCACCTCAGTCTTGTGCATACAGCACAATAGCTGAGGTGATGGCTATTCTATGTCTGAGCTATTTATCTAGGTGCAGCCTTTAGGGGCCCCAAGGGTAGGATATATGCTAGTAAACTACATGACTAGCTACTTGTAGAGTAGTGCAGGGGTGGCATAGTCCCTGCATACAGTGTCTGTGTATCTGTGTATCTGTGTATATACTGTGTGTTAAGTGCTATGGTATATGTATGTACTTTATCTACACAAGCCCAATCCGTTCCGGCGCTCCGACGCTCCGACGCTCCAATCTGAGCTCACAAACGACACCATGGTCACCATCACAGATATGGATCTTGTTACTGTCCGGCAAATGCCGAATGTGAAACTGTGATTATGTCATGTCACCTTGGACGTGCCTGTTACACTGAGTGACCCAGAAAATTGCAAAAGTCACGATACGTATGTTCCTGTACAATATGTCGGTTGCTGTAGGGGGCGTTAGGATTTCAGTTGGCCCCACCTCTTGATACGATGAGACACCTTTTATTAATGCGAATCTTCACGTGGGTTGGCCAAGTGTGGGATGACGGGCCAGTGCCCCCTTGCCCACGACTTTTGTTCTTAACTCCATTCCCCACATCCTACCCTCCCTTCCTGTCTCATCCCCTCGCCTCGGACTCTCGAACTTACGGACTTCATATCTGCGTTACCACATGATATATGAGCTAGGTACCATGTAAGTACATATAAAATGGCCTCTGCAAGCCCAGGACAATCGAGCGTTGTGTCATCATCCAATCTCCTGCATGGAGCGTGCCTGTTCTCTCGTCTCTAAGTCCACTATTTGGAAGTTCCCTTGTGAACACGCAGGGCATAATCTACAGCCGACCCTCACGGTGGTGATAGAGGTGAATCTTTTTCTTTTTTGCTCAGCTCGTCACAACCCACTTATGACTCATTCCATCCGTAACAACTAGCTTTGTTCCCTTTGATTCATTTGCAGTCGACCGGCACATGGTGACTCGGAACATCACTGCTCCTCTCATCAAAACCATTGTGACCGCGAACGAGGCAACCGTAGGGATAGGGATAGGGACAGAGAAACAGTCAGCGACAGGGATCGTGGCAGAAGGGACAGAGGGGAGCGTGACCGCTGCTCTCACTGCAACCAGGAGTGCTCAGATCTCCCGCGTCACAAGGAAGAAGAGACTATCCGCACGAGGATGATCGCCACCGCTAATGCGGTGGCCACGATAAGGGAAGTCCTTCTCCTGTTCCCGCCATGGTCGCGGCTTGCGAACATATTGGTTGCTCTCCAGATCGCTGCTCACCCCACACTCATTGGCACCATCCCGCTCTGCAGTGCAAGCGCAACACCAGCGTCCGGAATGTCCATACACCACTGGCAGGCTATGAGCCACACTCGGCCATGCAGGCGAAGCAAACCGGCGCACATTGCTTTGGTCGGACTATAATTTGTGTGTCAGCTGACGATCATGCTCCTCAGGACTGTTCAATCTTCCTGGCGCCAACCGCACACGAATTCCGCTGATCCTGGCTGTTCTCAGTGTCGTCCGCCGCCGATACCGGTGCCCACATTTCACACAGCCATGACAGTGGACCCCAATCTGTGTCGCCAGTCCCGACGTCTGTGCTTTAGATCTGTACGCGCGCCAGGGAACGCAGTCCTTGCTGTGCAGTGCAAGTATGAGAAGAGCTATGCGTTTATCAAAGTACCTTCTTCATGAATTTCTGTAGACTTCTGCATTGATCCTTCACATTTCCGCAGTGCGGAGGACGCTGCCGTCGCTGTAGCCTTTGATCGGATTATGGTCCTCAATGGCCCACTCAAAATACGCGTCGTCTCAACTTACATACCTGACTCGGCCAACAAAATATTCGTCGGCGGCCTTCCATCGTACCTCAATAAAGAGCAGGTCATCGAGTCACTGAAGAGCTGCGGGGAGCTTGAGGCGTTTAAACTTGTCCGAGACCATGGAACTGGGCCATCAAAGGTGCGTACGCATTCTATGGCTCCCCTTATGTATTGACTCATTCCGCTTGTATGTATATACCTATCAGTATTCATGATCCTGAATGAAATGACAGCCACCCTGGCTTGCGATGCCGGCGTAGGGCTGAGCCCGAGTCTGACCGAGTGGTATTAATCAAATACTGCCGTACTTGGTGCTGGAGTATCAAGCATTCAATGTGTGGGCATGTGGATCAATATAGGTTGCACGCTTGCCTCGCTGGTGTTTGTCCGGTTCGCGTCCGAAAGGTGCTGCTTTCGTCCCTTGTGTCGTGATGGCAATCAGAGTGTGAACGTGCTCAGCAGTGAAAGGCGAGCCATGATTTGTTCTAATTAACTAACCATATGTCATCCTAGATGCGAGATAAACGATGTAGTATAGCCTTCCTAGAGACACAGAAATGCCTGGCACAACCAGCAAGGAAGCTTTTAATCGGTGACAGGATAGGACTGGTAATCTGTAGTTTATGATCGATCCTATGAACGCCATTCTCCAAGTGGCTTGGTTAAGAAAGGATAGCTTTTGCCAGGGTATGATGTGTGTTATGGGCATTGTGCGTAAAGATTTGAGGACAAAATAATGGGTTGCAGCCGCATTACTATAGCTGTCACTAGCATCATCACCAGCGCTTGCCAGTGGTCACATTGTGCAACACGTGCGCACCATTGAGCCTCACCCTCCAACGCTGCACCCCCAGTGATAAACTCTACCAGTTTATTCAGGCAAGTCCGATGGCGTCAGAATCGATAGGACTCACCCAAGATGTATCTCCTCATACTCCTGGATCATCAATTTTGCCAGATGGCCTTTCGGATGGTTCAGTGACAGGGGAGCGTTCCACGGATGGCTCAGAGTCCATTGAAGTATCAAGTCGAGGTGAGTCTTGTACACAATGTCTGTGACAAGCATTGGCTAATCGAGTATAGATCAGGTGGCTAATAACATACTTCCGGACGATGTCCTCTTGGAGATATTTCATTTCTGTGAAGAGGAGGACGATTGGGAGGGGTGGTGGTGGTGGAAAAGGCTGGTGGACGTATGTCGAAGATGGCGACATATCATCTTTGCATCACCGCATTATCTGGACCTGCAAATTCGATGCACTGAAAGAACACCCACAAGGACATCGCTGGATATCTGGCCGCCATTCCCCATCAGGATAGAGAGTTCTCCCGAGGAATTGGATGAGGAATTGGATGAGGAGGGTCAAGATAATCTCATTGCGGCACTCGAGCACCGTGATCGCGTAATCTGGATTAGCATTCCATGCCTTGCGTTGGAAAAATTCGCTGCCATGATGCAGGGGCCATTTCCGGTTCTGGCAGTTCTTAGTCTTCATTCGACTGGTGACATAGCGCCGGTTCTTCACGACGAATTCCTGGGGGATCTGCGCCACCTCTTCGAACATTCCTCTTGGAGAACATTGCATTTCCGGCATTTCCCCGACTTGCTTTGTCTGCCACTCACTTGTCCTATCTTGCCCTTGTGGAGATCCCGATCACCGGATACATTTCACCCGAGGCGATGGCCACTTGTCTGAGCATGTTGCCCAGTCTCAATGCCGTTCATATTGGATTCCGATCTCCTCTATCTCGCCCCGACCGAATAACCTTGTCTCCACCAACGCGCGCTGTCCTCCCCGCACTCACCCACTTTAACTTCAAAGGAGTCAGTGAATACTTGGAAGACTTCGTTGCCCGAATTGATACCCCCCATCTCCTCAACATCGAATTACATCTCTTCATGGACCTTATGTTCCATATTCCACAACTCTACAAGTTCATTGCTCCTCGCACAGAAAGCCTCAGGCAGTACAATTCAGCCAATGTCACGTTTTATGCTACAAACATCCGAATTTCCCTTGGATATGTTGGGTTGCAAATTAGTTGTAGAGAGCCGGACTGGCAGGCCTCGTCGATCGCACAGGTGTGCAACCAGCTATCACCTCTCACCTCTCATGTGGAATCGCTCAAGATCGATGAGGATACGCCTGGGCAAGCACCGCAGGGGAATGGCATCGACCCCACGCAATGGTTCGAACTTTTTGACTCCTTTCCCGCCGTGCAAGATCTCCATATACTTGGCGAGCTGAGGCCACTCGTTGCACGGGCGTTGCAAGAGCTCACGGGGGAAACGGCCACAGAGGTGTTACCTACTCTACGTAGGCTGTTTTTCAAGGGGACGTCGCCACCCGGACCATACGAGAAGACATACAAACATTCATCTCTGCGCGTCAGCATTCGAATCACCCCGTCGAAGTCCACTGGGATTGATGCATTGATGGGTTATCACTATATCACTCTCCACTCGCCGTTTTTACCATTTGTTATTGCTACCGACTAACTCTCTACGGATCCAGTCCACGCCCGCTTATTGATATCTGAAAGACACCTATTAGTGTAATGACTGTCATGGCGTTGTGCCCGAATGCGCTGGACTGTGCCGTCAGCGCTCAAAGAAACAGCTTCGCACGCACATACGGAAACAATAGGTGACATACTCTCTGTACGATATGCAATATTTGTATACGACAAGAACAGGAGATGTGTAATGTGATGGATATGAGAAGTGCGTTGAAAGGGGCATGCGCGCGATTACATGAATGAAGAATGAACACGGAAATGAGGAAAGCAATGCACAGAAATAAGATAACAGGATGCAATCCTCACACAAAACTGACAACAATTCATGCAGTGAGGTCCTCTCCGAGGATATGCGCAAGCGCATCGTTGCCTTCGTCCGATGGTGCCTCGTACACCTCGAACAAGCCACTGTCCGCATCGCCACCTCCAGCACGAGCCGTCCCAGCGCGCGCGTTGATGCCGTCACCCTTTGCTATCCTTGCCGGCCGCGCCGCTCTTCCAGCCTACACCACGTCCCTCGAAGACCTCCTTGCGACGATCGAGCAGCATGTCAAGCTCGGCGTCGTTGATGACGCTGCGTTTACCCGCAGCCAGCACAACCTCGATGTGTTCGCCTTCGAGCTCGAGCAGCTGCGCGGCCATTTCCGCGATAGTCTACCGTGCCTCACCAGCTTGGCACCGCCGCCGATTGGCCCCTTGAATTTGCCTGGGTAGGTAAAAAAAAATCAGATTTTTCAGCAAAAGGCAAGCGCACATGCGCGTAGGAGAGGGCGTGATCGTTGTAGATGGGTAGGAAGGTACCTTTGGCGATGATGAGCGCCTCGAGTTGGCACCTCTCGGATGCACGCCGCATGATCTTGTCTGACCAGCCGGAAGATAAGCACGGGCTTCGTCTGCCCGATACGGTGGGCCCGATCTTGCGCCTGCGAGTTCATTTGTGGGTTCTGCGTCGTCCATCGTGTTGGCATTAAACACCTCAATGAGGACTACTACGCACACACCCAATCCTGGTCGTAGAACACAACCGTGTCCGCCGCGGTGAGGTTAATGCCCAGCCCACCCGCACGCGGCGTGCTCAGGAGAAATAGCCGTGGCGAGCCTGGCTTATCACGACTATGCTGGAAACGATCCATCTCCGCGCGACGCTCCAACGGGCTCGTCAAACCGCCTATGCGGCACAATGCCCAGTGCTTAAACTCGCGCGCCCAGTCCTACCGTTGCACGCCACCGTGAGTAGATGAAGTACTGTGGGGATGAGAATGGCTTCCTCAACGATGTCAAGGATCGTGATGAACTGCAAGAATACGAGCACATTCTTCCCACGTGCAAAGAGGGCGCGCCGAGGAGCCGCAGGAGCCGCCCGAGGGCCATCGTCTTCCCGCTCGCGTCGACCAGCCGCTCGTCCGGGACCGGCAGGCAAGTCGAGAGGCCAGTCGATCAGGAACGGGTGTGAGTACACTTTGCGTAACTGCATCACGACGTTCTGAAGGTGCATGTTGTTTACCTTCTTCGCTGTTCCCCCCCGCCCCCGAACGACAAGCCACAGAGAGTTCAGCGTCCGCAGCAGAAAGCGGCGTTGTGGCGAGAAAAGGAAAGGAAAGGCAAATAGGGACGCAGACTTGGTTTTGAACGCGTGCTCCGCCCCGAATCCGGCGACAGACTTAGTCGCGGAGGCAATGCTACCCCGGCTCCTTGCGAGTACGTGGGCCTACCCGACCTGTCTACTCGTCCTCCTCAATCTCGCGTGGGATCCGGAGATGTTTCGGAAAGTGGTTTATCGATGGGCGCGTCGATGGCGTATTTCTGCCACCGCCTGCGTCCCGAATAAGTTCATGAAGGAGGTTGCGCGGGATGAGGGCGAGGAGTGGGTGACAGAGGAAGTTGTAGAGGAGGGTGCGGAAAAGCAACCGCCAAATTTGTCCAAAGTCCGAGTCAACCCAAAGTCACACGGTCCTTCGTCCTCCCTGGGTACCTGGGTACCTCCAAGATGCTAGGGGTGAGCAAATCACGGCAAAGCAAGCGTCGTCTGCCTCGAGGACTTTCATCCAAACGTGCCAGTGGCGGCAAGAAACGTTTGGAACTAGCACAGAAGGTGGAACGTGAGCCTGGGCCAGAGCTAGAACGTGAGCCCGACCCGAGCCAGAGGCAACGCTCAGCGCTCCCACCCGAGATGGATCCCTAACCCCACAGTTCCGCACGACACGATTTCCACGCAAAGGATCCGCGCCGACGCAAGACGCCACTCTTGCACGTAAAGCGGCTCGCGAAGAACCAACCGTTGGACGCACCGTGCGCGACGTAGAAGTTACACATCCGAGGGGTTTCGTGGGCATGCTCTTGCGTGGGGACGTCAATGGCAAGGCCCACCAAACACCAGGTAAAAACCAAGCGTCAGCCCGCCTGACAACTCCGATGAAAGGAGAACGAGAATATTTTGGACGACGTGGTTGAGATGCTGCCTGAAGACGGGCGACCAGTGAGAGTGCCGAAACTGGTGGCCACTGCCGCGTCATGATGTAGCTTTACTGTAAGCAAGTCCAAAAAATCTATATGTCTGCATGTGACAGTCTCGGGTGGGGTTCCTTCTACAATACCAGTCCATACTTGTGTGGGTTGAGTTGAGTGATTAATATCTATTCTGATGTTGATGACGAAAATGTTGGAGTCACAGAGCGGAGTGATTGGCTCTCGGCACCATACTCTAACAATAATTCCATGATCTCAAGATGTCCCCTCATCAAAGCCACCTGAAATGCGGTCCTGCCTGTCGCATCCTCCACTTCAACACGCGCACCATGCTTGAGCAGCGAGTGTGCCACCTCCAAACTCCCGAACATCGATGCATGATATAATGGGGTTTCGCCGTCCGTCGTCCGCACGTTTATATCTGCGTCATGCTCGAGCAGCATGTCTACCATCTCAGGACTCCCGAACCCGGACGCATTATGTAACGGAGTTTCGTCGTTCGTCGTCCGCGCGTTTGGATCTGCTCCATGCTCGAGCAGCACGTGAACTGTCTCGGGACACCCATAACTCGTTGCACGATGCAACGGAGTTGACCCGTCTGTCGTCCGGGTGTTTGAATCCGCACCATGCTCGAGGAGCAGCTGCGCCACCTCGGGCCTCCCGAACTCCGAGGCGTGATGTAACGGGGTCTTGCCCTCCATCGTGCGTACACTTGGATCTGCACCATGCTCGAGCAACACTTGAGCGACTCTGGAATCATTGTGATGACCGTGTTGGGAGACAGCATGTAATGGAGTTCGGTCCCAGCGGTCTTGAACTTTGATATCTGCCCCACACTCCACTAATGCCTCAACCACCTCGAGATCCCCATAGTAAGCTGCGGAATGTAGTGGAGACTGTCCGTCACTGCCCCGGAGGTTCACAGATGAACCGTTGTGATGGAGTAGCTGTGCCAGTTCGAAGTGTCTCCCTGCCAATGCTGCCACGATTGGTGTCATATAGTAGCCGCCATTTGCGTTCACTTGCCCCGGATACTTGACAACCAGATGTTTAGCGAGATCTTGGAATCCACACAGCGCGGCATAGTACAGGGGAGCTGCATCGGTTTTGAAATTAGGTGTGTACATGTAAAACGGTGAGCTGTCGCGGTTGATATCTAGGTCGAAACACTGGAGCCAAGCCGTGAAATGTGGTTTGTCTGGGTCAAAAAGAAATTCCATCGCATTTCGTAGCCGCGACGACACCTTCTTGAACTGCGCATGGGTGACCCAGCGTTCGGCGGCATATCCAACCAAAGGAGAGTTGTTGCCGTTATTCCCGATGAAATCATCCGACTGCAGCAAAACGCTCATGCAAGCTTGCGCCAGGATCGTATGCGCAGGCTCTAGAATGATATGATAACGCGAGGCATCTCGATTCGAAGCGGCGAGGCGAGGTGACGTCAGAAATTCCTTGACCGAAAAGTGCGAGAATTGCACTACCCGTGAATCATACGCGTCGACGACAATGGCGATTAAACTGGAACATGATGACAAAAGTGCTTGTTCTTCGTCCTCCCACCGCCAACTTGTATTCAACTTTGGGATGCCTTCACCATCATCGAAGTCAACTGCGAGCACTTCCGCAAGTTCCTCCACCCGAAGCGGGCGAATGGCCACGACCAGGCATTGTAACAGACGTTGAGCGTGATCCCTGTTCGGCTTCTTGATTCCCTTCAGCACACGCTCGTACGTCTCATCCAAAGATTCTGGTAGTTCCGAGAGGGTACGCCGGACACTTGATGGAAGACAGTGACGTAGCATTTCCAGCAGGCAAAATACCCAACGAAACCTGTTTGACAAATTTGAACAAGTATTAGGAGAGAAATCCAATTTGCTCACATTCCATCGGCTCTTTCAGAGAGCGTCTCAACCACAAGTCTTTATCCTCCGTCCTCCATCTCCTCATTATCGGTTCCGAGTCCGAATAAATGACAGACCTAACATAGTCCACAATATCATTCTTTTGTCCAGTTTGTTCGTGGAGGGAGACTCGGCGGGAGGTCAGAGGTTCAAGGACGTGTCGAATGTCGATCTCCGGGCGGCTTGTGACGCATATATGGAGGTTTGGAAGGCGAAGATCGACGAGATCCTTCACAAGCTGAAGAACACGTTCTCGAGGGGATGGAATTCCGGAGTCATTGGGACACTCGTCGAGGGCATCCATTATAAGGTAAATTGGATGCTCATCTGGGAGTCTGAGCATCTCTTTCAGGCATTCTATCAAAACGTCGTCAGTGGGCTGTCGAGCACCGCTGTCGTGACCCGAATAAAGATGTGATAGAATGTCCAACGAGGACCCGAGCTGGCAGAAAGTTGGGTGAGAACAGAAGGGACTAAGTCGCGCCAGTGTTGTTTGTTGGTGTCCCGAAAATCGAAATAAAAATAACTCATCGAGGCTTGTCCGGCCTCACACATGGCTTGAATATCTTGAATGATGGTGGAACTGACAGACGGCATCAGTGGTAACCTTTGATAAACTTGTTAAGCATCCACGAACCAGAGAATAGTTTTTCCAGAGCCAGCTACAAAGACAGGATGCAATCAGGTGGTGTCGGGAGAGGAGTGGGACAGGTGCGCACGTTTTCCGTGGACCCAAAGAAGCGATCCAGTTGATTTCCATTCCTTGAAAACGCTGCCTTGAAAGAACCAGGCTGCTGTTCCCCTGTGATGGGCACCACACGCAATATTATGATTTGTGGATGGGTCTGGTGGGGAGAGCCACTTGCGGAGGTTCTCCCGCATTTGGTTCCCTTTAAGAATACGTGAGTGCCCACAATCAGTATAAAATTAAATGATAACGAACATTTCACTTGGTCTATGTTGTCGGCTGTCTGTTGAATGACTTGCTTTGCTTCTCTTCCATCTAGGTTGATCAAGATTAGACCTTAGTTGGTTACTGACTGAAGATGGCTTGTGCACCATGAACGACCACCACGACCTTGTCATCAACGGCCTTCACCCTATCATCAACGCTGGCGACTCTATCGTTGACACCGGCCACTCTATACTCAACTCCTGCAATTCTGTCATCGATGCGCCTCACTCTGTCGTTGACAGTATGCGTGACGTTTAGGACTTGTGCGGTGGCCATCCTGGCCTCCTCATCCGTCAGTTTGTCTAGCCTCTTCAGCATGTCCTCGATATCAGTTCTTCCGATCAGTTTCTTCAAATATTTTTCTGAAGATCCTCCAGTCTACGGTAGCATATTTGTGAAGGGATGACTCACTAATTCCGCTCTGCTTAGTCTCCTTTGTCGCAATCGCAAGAATACAAAGAACCTCGATCATTATCTGTATGCTTATGTCCGTCATTTCTGCAGTCGGTGGCACCTCCGTGTATGTTTCAAGACGTCGGAAAAAGTATTCGATACGCTCAAAAATGTCGAGGAGAGTGTCTCGGCTTGCGTGAACATCCCTAGCCGTCTGAGATGTGCAGGTGTTACCATGACCGGCACGAATTTGTTTTTCAAGGGATACGTACCGAAAGGAGGATCCCGACTCCAACAAAGATCACTTTCGCCGGTGAGAATATCTACCGAATAAATCTGAGTGTGTCAGACGAGTCCGTGTGCCGATGCATACAAGGCTAACGCCTTCTCCAGCAATCATAGAGAAAGCATAGAGGACATTGATAGTTGGGTGGAGCCACCGTGTCAACCGGTCATCGGTGGTCCGAGACTGATTTACTTCCTGTACTTGCTGTTGGAGTACGGCGAGAATGGTGGTAGGGGAGTCGCAGGCCTGAAGTTGGGTAGCGAGTGGATGCACAAGAAGATCGGTCTTTGTCTTCCTTTCGTACTCTTTCAAGGCATTATTGAAGATTAGTTGGAAGTTGGAGGAAGAGGTGGCCATAGGGTGAGTATGGGATATAAATGGCGGAAGTAAGGAGACTATTCGTATAAAGGGGAGAATAGCAGGGCCGTGGGTGATGGGAAAGGGGGGAAATTGGCAATATACTGGGTGTCGTGGCGTAACCCACCTAGACACGGGCGACAGGCAGTGCAACAGGCGCGCAGGGCACATGATAACGACTGAAATGGGTGACATGAAGGCAAGGGGCATTGCAGCAGCAGCAATGCTGGTTGGGACAGAGAGTGTCGGTTGCTTGAATTCGAGTGGTAGCGAATTCTGTGTTGTACATCTCAAGATGCGATGGTAACTTCGGTAGAGCTAGAGACGAGGCAGCTGAGGACCCCATCCAATGGAAATGTGGAAATAACACATAAATATTTTTATGTGAGGTCTAAAGACGCGTGTTGTCACGTTCACATGACCTTAAAAGTCACATAGTTTTCAGTATCCCCTGCGGTCACCTCCTTGCTATCTATTCCATGGCATGGCCGCGTCAACTTCAATTGCGCATGGACATGCCAACAGGGACCTCCCTGTCCGTATCCCTCATCTAATGCCCTTCCATATACAACACTCAGGTCCCGCCCCCATCTCTACTTACTTTCGCATCCGACCTCATGATGACCCTTCCGAGCCCTCCTCCTTGTCCAATACATCTCCTCCCTCCGGAGAGAGCCGAACGGGTCTCACTGCTGCCGGAACCAACTCCAGTATTGCTTCGGAAGAAACGGAGAATGCTCCGGACGCCTCGTATGCGGTATCCCTTGCCACAGCGACAGTCGCGAAAGCACCTGCATCGCGCATGCCGCGGACTGGCGCCATCGGACGTCTCTCAGAGTCTGCAAAACGATTTATCTCCTCCTTCCGTGGTCGCACCGTGCACGGCGTAGAAGTAGCGCTACCGAACGGTTTCGCGGGCATCGTCCTGCGCGGGGATCCCAACGGCAAGACCCATCAAGCAACAAGTAAAACCCCCAAACGTCAGCCCGCGCGACAGCTCCGAAGAAAGCCCACGGAAGGAGAGCAAGAATGTATGGACGACGTGGTTGAGATGCCGCTCGACGATGGGCGACCAGTCAGAGTGTGAAACCAGCGGCCAGGTTCGACTCGTTCGTCCTGTGGCATCCGGACATCGCTGTCGACGAGGGAAAGGACGAATATCTTCGTTCACTTTCTGAGTGGGTGAACATTGCGACCGAGGTGCGTCTCAGCGAACGCGCTCACATTGGCTGTATCTTGATGATGTTTACAAATAGATTCATCGAGTTGATGACATGTAAACTACAATTAGACATCATGTAGCAGCAAAAGAAACCTTGTTTCCGAGGCTCATATTTGCCGGCGATGAAGAGATTTTTCTCTTGTACAGGTGCTCAGTTCTGCCGACAGCAGCGATACGGGTCACCCTAACCGTTCTTAGAGCTCTGAGGTTACGCTCCTCATCCACATCGAACTGAAGCATCCGCCAACCACCTATGAGGCTACATGCAGTGGCGGTCATGGCCTTGGCGCGAGTTGTCTGTGGCTTGCCAACAAGATTATTGCAGTCTGTTCGGAGATGCCCATCCAAACTGTCTAATGCCATTGACGGCCGTCCGATGTTGTCCGCCCTGCCCACCGTGCGTCTAGATAGTCAGCTCGAGCTCGAAAGGCACGGGCACGATGCGCAGTCCTACGCTCTCAAGGAGTTCCATGTACGCGCCACCGTTTCACCCATTGCCTCCGCCATATCCGCGGCGGCTCTTTTCTTCTTCAGTCTCTCCTCCCAGAAAATGCGTATGACGGTAAGAAGGGCGCGCGAACTACTTCAATTGTCATGTGAGGTGTTACACTTGATCCCAACTGGCTTCGTGGGAGGAGAGTTCCTATCTGAGACCTATATACGTTGCTTGTCTCATACACCTGGCCAAGAAACTTAAACGCGAACGTCGCTGAAGACAGTCGCAAGATCGTTATTCCTACCATATATATATTATACCTACGAGCGTCATCAGGTCGAACGGCCAACTAAGGATAACGATAGAAGGGACAGTGCACGATAGAGCGCCCTTCCCCGTCTCGTCCATACAAGTGACCAAAAACCGGGAAAAAAGATGTCGATCTTGAACTCCTCGCGCCAAAGAAGCGTGTCGATCATCATCGTTTTTGCCTCGTGCGGTGGTTCATTCGGTGCGCTCTTGAAACTATGTTTATCTATCTTCATTGTTGACTTTTCATTCACACATAGATGGCGCATCGCGTTGATGGAGGAGGGCATTAAACGAATAGATTTTGAAACCGTTGACCAAATGGTTCAAGTGCACGGTGGGCTGCCCTCCAAAAAGCACGCGCGCATGCGATTGACTCACTCCGGGTAAAATAGACCACGAAGGTGTCACCCTCAGTAGCCACACCGCGAACTCGAAATCACCCTGATCCAACCATCTGTGCCAGGCACGCAAGTTTTCCGTAAACGTGGATCATCCGGCTCTTCAAGCCCACTTTGTTCCCCGCGATGCTTGCCAGGATGAAAGTCGTCGGCCATGATCCACGCGCGATGGGGAAGGAGCCTTTCCCGCTCATCGACGTCAAAGAACTGCCAGAGCAATATGGTGGCGGGCAGAGATCTGCAGGCAGTCCATAAGGATTGAACCAGCTTTGAATACGCCAAAGACCCGAGACAACAATAGCGTGATGCTCATTCCTCGTGATTTGAAGACAGGTAAGAACTGTCTTTGGGTCATTTGGGTCGTAGAGGATCAAATCAATGGCCGGAAAGTCACAAGCTAAACATATCAAATGGAATGGCTCTTTCAGAAAAAAGAACCACTGCATTTGATACCTTTAGCGTTCTGAAACACGTTAGCAATTTCTTCAACGACTGTGGATTCCTCAAAGGTGAAATGTCGAATGGGACCATGATAGGCCCATAGCATGTAGTTGGAGTCGGTCAACGCACGTATCGAAAACTCGAGTTCAGCCCTGATGCCAGCCAAGTAGTTTAATACGTGCCTTTCGAACAGATGGCCCCGGAGTGATGCTGCTTCTGGTACCGTCGAAAGTTTGAAATAGACGATAGCGACATCATCAGCTTGGCGAGCATTGTTATTATCGCAACAAGAGATTCAAAACCCATCCAGAAGCGGCATCAAACTCACATCCTGAGAGGTACGGAAGGCGGTGGGTATTGATTGGAGAAATTTGAAAAATCGCATGCGAGGGCTTGAAGAGGAATGGACGTTTTGGAGACGGAAGATGTTGTGATACGTTCACTATTTCTTGCGCAGGTAGCTGAGGGGAATGAAGGGAGCGAGGAGGTGGTGGCGAGAGACGAAGGAAGCGATGGACGCGAGGCGAGAGGGCGGTGAGAGAAGCACAGCTGGCAGGCGACACTGCTGGCGAGCGTGGATCCGAGGCATACCCTTACACTGCACTACTTCATCAAGGGGAAAGGTTGGGGTTTGGAATTCCCCTGGTCGCCGTCAACAAAGGCCACAATTGATTCTTTTGATGGTCAAGGCTCAATCGCCTCAACGCCGTTCTCGGCGACACGATAGACAGTTCCGTCTCTGGCTTGGTACAGGAATGAGCAACCTTGGATTATTTTCTCGATGATCCAAAGGTGGAGATACGTGGTCTTACCTTGCCATTGGCAAGACTCGTTAGATCATAGGAGACAGAGAGATAAGAAACCCGCCCATTCCAGGTTGACCACTAACTATCACCGAACCACCGCAGTGTTGGGTCCTTCCTCGATCAGCTTCGAGATATAATCGTATTCTTGACGAATGGTCAAGGGTAGGTGGTTCGTCACCTTCTTCTTGAGCTCCAAAGGTGACAGATCCAAATAGCTGAGAGTGTATGGGAAGAGCGACTTAATCTCGAGATCGTCCTCGTTGCTTGCCTCCGAATCATCGTCGGGATCTCGTGGTGATCGAAGGAAATCAAATTTGACACTTCGGACATTAGGCTTACTGCCATCGTAATTAGGCGAGTCACGATCCGAGTGTTGCTCCTTCAGGTGATTTTGCAGAACATAATGCACGTATTACGCTTATTATGCTGCACTGCCAAATCGCCGATGTTTTCAGAATTGTCCAAACTCTTCGAAATTGGCCAACCATGAATATTGCATGTATCAACTGCCACTACTGGAATACTACTGTTTAATTCACGAAAATTAACTCTTTCTACATCTCTTTTTCTCGTTCCTCGCCTCTGGATCCTGGGTCTGTCTTGGTGTCTCGACTTCCTCGCCACTCGCATATAGAGCATGTGAATCTCCCCTTGAAGGTCAGCGTGCCAAAGAAAAAATTTAAAAGAGATCGACGGCGCTCGAGCTCGCGGTGGGCATGGATAACGTTCGTGATGCTCTCGCAGGTGAAGGTCTCTTCACGGAAACGGCACTTGTGGGTCCGCAGGATTGATCGTTTCGGTGGGTCTGCTAGGGCTGTGAGCGGAGCGGACAGGCAGTAGATTGTGTGATCTGTGTTTTTTTTTCTAGATGTGAAATCTATTTAATACTGTAGGAGTGGCATGCCAGAAGCAAAAAATAAAAATAAGTACATTACAAGATAGGCAAGGGCACCACTTCATCATGAGAAGCAAGACGCGAACTGCGCGGAAGGTCAGTGCCCGTAGTGATATTGTCCAACCTTCGAACGCGTAGAGTTTATCTTGTCTTTGAGAACAAAACATGGTCAGGTAGGTCTTCCTCAAGCAAACGACTGCATGTAGAACGTGCAGAAGACAGAGCTTCATGATGGCAACGCCGCCGACACACGACACGACCACCGCAGCACCGCCCGCAATGCTCGCAGGGGGGCCGAAGCGGTGCTCCATCAATGTAGAATGACCATCAGACGGAACGAATGAGAGCGACTTGGATCGGGCGAAACGGTTTAGTCTGTCAGAATAGTGTGGTCACCGCATATTATATGGTTTGTATATGCGGGATGAAAGGAAGCTCAGTAATCGTATGCGCATTGGTAAGGGTCAGGATCACATGTAAGCCGCAAGTTGTGATTCAAGAGCAAACACGCACCCGAAGAGCTTGCAATTCCCATCAACCCTACCAAGAATGCTGCTGGTAACAATCGTTCCATTCCTGGGACAACCTGGAAAATCGAAGGCTTGATTGGAGGGGCTTTGTATTGGGGAGAGGGTTGAGGTCCCAACGTATTGCGCACAGAGTAGAGTGAGTGAAAGTGAAGAAGTGAGCCGTTCCGCCATTTTGTACCCAATGACTAGGCGGCGATGGACGAGTACCTGCTCCTCCGTGACTATACTGTAACGGGCTCTATTCATGTGCGCGATGCCCAAGAACCACCACCCTTATCAGGCAAACCGAGGCACTCCGGAGCAAGCGCGGTGGTGCTCCGTGTGCAGAAACGGAAGGGCATCATAACCAATGCAGGTGCCGTGGGATTATGCGGTCATGTTGAACTTGTCCTCCGCCACGCCAACGTTCGGGATATTGTGTAAAAGGTGCGTGGCTGGCCTTCTCGCCGATAGCCTCCAGCCTGACTTGACACCTTTAGTGAGCAGGTACAGTAAGTTTTGCAGTGCGCGGCGACGCCCTTGTGTCTACGGTCGCCTCGGAGCCACCTCGCGATCCGGTGACGTCCACCCCCAGAGGCGTCTACTCCCCCTCAAGCTCAAGTCCTTCAAGCTTCAAGTCTCAAGTCTCATCTCACAAGGTGCCAACACTCTCGAGGGCGGCGCCGGCTCGCCTCGCTCTTGGTCGGGAGCTTTGGAGGGGGGGCACTTGGCTCTCTCGACCGTGCGCTTTGCTCCGGCCCGCGACTCTGGCGCGCGACGCCTTGGCCTCTGCGCTCTCGGCTGCTGCGTCACTTGCGGGGCAGGCCGCAGGCCTCCCAGGGTCGCACAGTCTGGGAGGCGCTCCATCCGCTCCTCATTGCCAGAGCAGCCTCCTTGACACGGCTCTCCTCGTTCAGACGCGAGCCCCGATCAACGACGTGCAGCCCAACGGCGTCCAACCGCGCAAGCACATCCCCCCACGCACACTCGCCCTCTCGCTCCCCACAGACGCGCCGTCTTCGCTCGCGCCGCTTGGGCTGTGTATCGTGCCGAAATGATGATGCAGGTGTCGCACAGCCACGGATGCCAGTGCCTAGGCAGGGGCAGGAATGTCTTTCTTCTTCTACAAGTATATATAATACATGGTCAGTCTCTACATGGCGAGATCACAGGATAATCAGAACCAGAGGCGGCTGGCTATCCGAACTAGGCATTCTCAGCGGCGACCGCGACACGTTTCCATGGCCTCCAATGCTCTCTGCGCCCATTTCGTTTGGGTCATAGAGTATCGAATCGGTTGGCTTTTGACTTTCCGGCCGTTCATTCGATCCTCCATGACCCAAACAACCCAAAGGCAGTCCTTGAACTGTATTCAAATCACAAGGAATGAGCAACATGCTATTGTTGTCTCGGGTCTTCGGCGTATCCAAAGCTGGTTCAATCCACTTGCAGATCTCCGACCTTGAAAAGCCAAGCCATGGCACTTCCTACTTGTTGTGCCATCAGGCATGGTGTCTGCTTTCCGATTGCAAGAGTTGGATGGTGATACTGCTGGGGGTGAATGGGCTGGAAAGGTGCATCACTATGTATTAGGGTTGCAGCGTACAATCGTCTCACAGCTGGGGGAACAACAGCTGCTCACAAGTGTGGTTGTGTGATCACGCAATATGTGGGGTGGATACTTGTACTCCATGTACATAATGTATATGCTGCACTTGTCTGGTTAATGGTTATTTACTCTACATAAGTCGTGCCTTTCGCGCGTGTCGGGGACCGTTCTCCCGCGCTCGTCCTCCCTCCTCAACCCCCTTTTTCCCTTGCACTCGGGATTTCGTTTCTTCCTCAAATGGACTGCCAGCTAGAATAAAATGTAAAAGTACGTATAAAAGAGCCTCCAAACGACTCTGAAGAATTCAGAGTCGTGTTCTCCTCCACCCCTTTGTGCTTTGTCGTCCCTCTCGCCCGTTTGTTTTTCTCTAAATCTTCCATCTCACTCAGCTTCTCGCTATCTCGCCTTGTCTACGTCTACTTCTCCTGGAGGACGACGTCTTTACAGCATTATAAGAGTTGAGTTGAAAGAGCCACAACAAACTCAAAGGGAGTCCGTTTGAGGCAAACGGCTTGCGTCTGTCCGTCTTTACGAATATCGATAACGATATGTAATGAAGTGAGGGTCCTAGGAAGTCCACTGACTTCTCGCCCCACCTCTCCACCAACACCCTTTGCGAGGCCCCATTCTTTCTCCACCTGCGATACGAGCGACCCGTCAAGGTACTTTTCCAATCTACGCAGCGGCGCTACGGAAAAAGTAGACTGGACTCAGAATTGCGACTCGATCGAGTCCATCACTGCCCTTTCAGCTTCAGCAGCAAGCACAGCCTTTCCGAGGCGACGGCAGGATCATGAAATTGCTCAAAAATACCGTATCAGTTCTCTATGCCCTTTCTTCCAGCAGCACCGTGACCTTCCACTGGGCTATCGGTCTCGTACTAGTACGTCGGACGGCCCTGATAGATGTTCCAGGTCGCTGACGCTAGTTCTATGACAGCCGTTCCCACTCGCGAACGTGATACTCCTTGGCTTCGCTTTCCTGCTCGTCGTATGTATCTTTCTCCGTTCCTACTACGTGCTCGGTCTTGTGACATTTCGGCATATCAGGTGGTCAAGGACATTGGTGCGAGCTACGATGCGCTCGTTGATTTGCTCGAGGTATTGCAACCTTAGGGCCCAATGTGTGTGATTGAAGCAGGTGCGTGGGGTCTGATCGTCCTATACATGGGTGAGGGTAGTACCTCATGCAAGTACACCTCAGTACGCGTGCATGCGTTGCACGAGAACTGAGGCCTGAGGGGCCGAAAACAACTATCTATGACATATTGTATATGTTCGAGGGAGGGTGTGGAATTACTAGTAAAGTAGACTGAGTGGTTATCGTGTACTAAATATGTATCCATGCTGGTGTTGCTAGCGATAGCGTGCTTGCTGCGTATCTTATCTATGCGAGCCTCCGACACGAGGCTACAGTATCGCCACATCAACACGAGGCACTTCCTGAATTGCCAATATCTCGCCAACAGGGCCAGATCGGCTCAACCCCCTTGACAAAGGCTCAGACAAGCTCAGCGTCTAACGAGGAGCATAGCATAGCATAGCATATCCATCCGAATCTGCGCATCTGCTGCGTAAACTAGGGGGACCCGAAGCCGAGATCGAGCTAGTCCTCGCCCTAGTCCTCGCTCCTTTTGACTTTTTCCATTTTCGTTTCTCCTTTACATGACGAGAACGGACAAATGGAGGGGCATCCACAAGTCAGTCGTCAAGACGGACATCCCCTTGATGCGAAGGTGGAAGGCAGAGAGGACAAGCACACTGGTCATTGTATGACGTTCCCATGATAAGAGAAGTGCTGACGGGATGCAAGGCATCGATATCTATAAACTCTCGACGTCTCTCGCTCATACTTGTAATATAGGTGCCGGTGCCGTTTCGATAAAAGGATTTGCAGGCGGTCCACCTTCGTGACTGCCTTCCAGGACGAAGTGTAAAGTTTGCTTGGCAGAAGATACAGCACACCAGCTACTCCTGGCAGTACGCGAACAAACCGTCGCCGTGAAAGAATAAAGTCCTAATAGGTGAATGATTAACTCATTTTCTTCGATGATCGTCAGATCCGGCTGCTGCACTCGTTAACCGCTGCAATATGCCGCCCGCAACAGACCCCAAACCGCTCCCCACAGCCCCCGCAACTCGAGTTCCACCGACAAGCGCCTCCACTCCACTAGCCACCGTTCTCCATAAAATGCCTGGGCCACCACGGTCGCTCGACTGTCCACCCGCGGCCCCTATGATACCCGCCTTGAGTGCGTCAAGTTCGTTGAGCACCTCAACCCCAGTGGTGCGCGCCCACACGACGGGTGGCGCCGTGCTGGAGTACAGTTTGTGCAACTTGTCCACGGCCGACATCATCTTGTGGTTCTCAAAGTAGCGCCCTCGGGCGTACGGTGCGAGTGCGGTGCGCGAGCCTGGGACCCAGTTATAACTTCTGCATTAGCTCGCGGTCCCGAGCGAGGGAGGAAGTCAACATACCGATGTCGCCACCATGCATGATGGCAGTCTGGATGCACAGCGCAAGTGCCGCTGCATCCCCAAGTCCGAGGTTAAGCCCCTGCCCTGCGAGCGGGTGTATGATGTGTGCCGCATCTCCGATGAGCGCCGTCCGGCTACCAATATACTCCTCAGCATGCCGGAAGCGTAGCGGGAAGGACGCGGCCGTTCCTGGCTGAATGCTCGCGACAAGTGGCGGAAGCGCGCCAGCACCTTGGTCTGGTATACCGACGCTTGCGTCCTCAGGGTGGACGTTTGCGGACGCCAGTGCTGAATAGGGTGCGATCGCATGCGCTCGTTCGCGAAATGCGATCTCGGCGCGTAGGTCTTCGGGTGAAAGCGAGGGATTCCCGAGCAGGCGCCCATGAAGGTGGCGGACGGACAGCTCAGGCAGGCGGAATGCCGCATTGATCATGCTTACGAGGGTCGTAGGATCCGCTTTTGTGAGCGCAGTGGCTAAGGGTGGTGACGTGGACCAGACGAGAGAGGACGCGGTCGGGGAGAGTGGAAGAAAGGCGATGGGCCCTGTTGGGAGAAAACGTTGGTATGCCGTCGTGTTGGGTGGAAAAGTCCGCGGAGGGTGTAGGAGAGTGGCGACGATGGCGCAAGTGGGGTAGTCCCAGCCGTATGTGTCAATCTTGGAATATGATCGAACTGGAGAATTAATGCCATCAGCACCGACCTATCATGCCATATATAAGCTATCTCTCTCTGATATCCCCATACCATGGCCGCAAAACATACCAGTAGTCGAGCTCGTAGAACCGTCCCGTCAGAGAGTTGAACCATTGGCCAACCTCCGCCCGGGATGTCATCTTCGAAAATGTTCTCGACCTTGGTGTTATCAAGCAGCGTGACGTTTGGCTGTTCCCTAAGGTACCGCAGAAGACCTCGCTGAAGATTCAGGGTCTCCGTAAGGCGGGCCATTTGGTTAGACCCGTCCCCCCTACTTATTCCAAGTGTAGCCGCATTGAAGTCAATTCGTGCGTCAGAGATGCCATCCCAGACCTGATAAATAGTAAGTGGTGGGAGATGTTGGAAGCATAGTTGTAGTGGATACCTGCATTTCTTCAATGGGACAAGTTCGTCTGACATCAACGTGTGCCCATGCATCAATCTCTGACACGGTCAGTATCGCAGCTGAGACCGGGAGAGTCGTCATGACACACCATCAAGAAAGTCTAAAGACGCATTTGTAAGGGAGACCACCCTGTTGGAGAATGAGTTTGGAGACATGTCCCAGCTGTGAATCTTGCGCAAGTCCCCGCCTTCCACCAGGGTGACTTTCACGGAGCTGCGCAAGGGATCGCTTGAGGCTGATGGTATATCAAGACGGATAAGGTGTTGTGATATCCAAAGGGTACGGACCAAGTGCGCTTGCAAGTGCCAGTCCCGCGGGACCACCCCCTACAATTACAACGTCGCGACCTTGGTGCTCTGCCATGTTTGTTCTGGAACCAGATAAGTACCGTCCCAGTACTCTGGAAGATCCTCTGATGAAAGGGCTGCACTGAGCATGTCGTAGGTTGGAAGTTGCTCCCCGGAATAGCATCCAGTCTGCTCTGGGCTTCACGGTCGTCGTGGCTGAGGCGAGGTGCGAAGCGAAAGCACTGTAATTTGATTGGCGCGCCGGCCCGAGGAAAACAATTGACAATTGCCATCGCCTTGTTCTCTCATAAATACTCCTCTTCGCGATTGCCATGGCTGCACCAACAATTTCTGCAGCACAGGCCATTGGCGAGTATCTCCAATCCCCCGACGACCTTATGAAGATCCCGGCATTTCGCAAAAAGCTCGAAAAAGAGAAGGCATCCATCGACATACGCCTCAAGAGTGGCGTGAAGGAGCAGCTCAGCGCGACGAGCGACAGTCTTCGCAAGCTTTTCAGCACCCGCGACAACGTACAGGCCATCAAGGATGAAATGGTCACCATTGACCGCATGTGTAACGACCCTCAAAACGTAGTGTCAACGTTTGACCAGATCAGCCGGGTGTGTCAACTCCAGCTCGAGCTCGCACCCCATGATATCCTAATCAATTTGTAGGTTTCGATGGTCCATAGAAACTTCGAACATACAGAGGAGATGGTCAATAATCTTCTGGAAATGGACTCAAGACTTGACGGCATCGAGGACATGCTTGCCGCGGACCAGGATGACCTTCTTGGGCCTGCGTCCAACCTTCTCCCTATCCACCTCCAACTCACGCAACTGGAAAATTTCCGCAATGAAACCATGCATCAAGCTAAAAAGGCATCGGCTGATTCGCGCAACAAGCTTACTCGCCGGTTCGAACGCCTTGCAAATGTGATCGAGGTATTTGACGAGTACTTGATCGAACTCGCCCGGAATATACTACCCTTGGCTCGCGCTGGTCGCCTCGAGGTCATCATCAAAATTGTTAAGATAGCGGAGGTCGAGGGGAAGGAGGACGAAAAGGTAAGTTTTACAAATTTCAATACCTTCCGCGCTAATTTTTCCAAGGCAATTGCTATCCGTCTCGTAAAAAAAGCGGCCAAATTGGATGCGGCATCCAAGTTCAAGTCTATGCAGGCTAATGCGCGGGTTTTCAAGCACTACCGTGCTAAAATCCTGAAGGCCATAACCGATGCCATTCAGGACAAGTTCGAGGCCGCTTACTTGCAAGACGAGAAGGATCCGATTACTTTCCTTGAGAACCTTGGTTGGATATATCAGGACTTGATTGTGATCGAGCGTGACGTTGTCGCCTGCTTCCCTCAAGAATGGGATATTTATTCGTACTTTGTACGCGAATACCACAAGACGCTCAACTCAACCATTCAGAGACTTGTCGCGTCCGAGCCAGATGCGACTGCGCTCCTGACGTTGCATGCGTGGCTCAAGGAGTACAAGAGCAGCATGAAAGAGCTCGAGATACCACCAGAATTGCTCGACCCACCGCTCTTAGGTGGCAAAGAGCAGTCGCTCATTGATGATTACCTCAAGTTGATCGTCAGAAAGCTCGACGAATGGAGCGCGAACCTCATGAAAACGGAGTTGTCCGAATTCAGCTCGCGGGCGGAGCCACCAGAATTGGATGCAGACGGGCAGTACGGGATGCAAGGCGCGGTGATTCTTTTCCAGATGGTAAATCAGCAGGTCGATGCAGCGATGGAAAGTGGCCAGGGCATGATCCTCTCACGGGTCGTATCAGAAACGAACCGCGTTATGCGCGGTGTGCAGGACCAGTGGACGCGCGCCGTCGATGCCGAGTACAAGAGAATGACCGAACGTCCGGAGGAAACCCCCGGTGGGCTGGTGGAATATGTGATCGCTCTGGCAAACGACCAGATCAAGTCTGCTGACTACGCCGAAGCGCTTTCCGCACGCTTGGAGCCGCTCGTCTCGGATAAGTACCGCGGGTCAATCAACGAGCGGCTGAACGACGCGATCGATGGGTACCTCGACGTTGCGAAGAAGTGCACGCAGACGCTGATCGACATCATCTTCAATGACCTCCGGCCAGTCACAAAGCAGCTCTTCCAGGGCTCGTGGTACGACGGCAACATCGTGCAGATTGTCGAGACGATGCGCGACTACATGTCAGACTATCAGACCTACCTCAACGCGTCGCTGCTCGAACTGCTCGTCGAGGACCTGCTCGACACCTTCCTCGTTGTGTACCTCACCGCGCTTGCGAACACGCAAAAGCTGCGCATGCCCGCTGCCACGGAACGAATCAAGGGCGACGTCGCGGAGGCATTCAAGTTTTTCAGCACGCTGAAGCCTGCCGCGGAGCTCGAGTCGTACTTCGAGGTTGTGGAGATGGTGCTTTCGCTGCTCGAAGCGTCGAAGAGCCTGGCGTTCCTGTCCTTCTGGTCCTTCGCGAAGGTGCACGGACCGAACCTGGCGTTCGTGGAGGGCCTGATGAAGGCACGCGGAGATTTGGACCGCTCGTCGGTTAATGAGGTGATGGACAGCATCAAGCGCAAGGTGAAGGAGGAGAACTTGACGGATCGTAAGTGTCTTTCCTGTCTCTCATAAGACTCCCTCGAACTCACAGCTTTCTTTTGCTCACCGCGTAGCCCCTGAACCTACGATAATGAAGAAAATCACGATCGAGGGGACACTCTCACGCTTACTACGAACCGCAAAGCCATGAACGCTCCCACTACATTTGTATGATAATGCAACTGGGATTATTTATTGTATTACCTATACTGTAGACCGGCTAATGGGCGCTATCTTGAATCACACTGATGATGGAATGGTGTGAAAGCGCACGGGGCCACACTAGTACTGTCCTCAGGCCTCAAGCTTCCAGCTTCCATCTTCAAGCCCAGGTTAGCAATCCTCTTCTTCCCGCTTGCCGTCCTCCTGAACAGCATCGATGCTCCATCTTGCTGTCTCGGCTGGAGCGTTTGCTGCGCCCCCTCTTTCTCACCTTTTGGTTCAACCGCTTTCGATGTGTGTACCCACGAAATCTTATTATTCTCTGCCAACACTCGGTGGCCAACAGCGGCGCTCAACGCCGTTAACAGGACAGCTCAGGACAGTGGAGCATAAATAAAGGTACTGTGTGTAGACAATTCTAACGTTGGAATACAGCACCTATGAACTCAGCGGAACTCGTTAATTAGTCTTAGTTTATGGTGGGGCATTTTAGATCACGCAGCTCAGGTTCTAATCATTACACATCTTTGTAAAGTAGATACATGTTACACTAATGGTCTTATCCGCGAGTCGCGTAAAAACAGAAATATCACTATCACATCAAGACCATTTGCTCGGCCCGAAGGTTTGACCCGGAGCGAGTGACTTCAAAGGAACCATCTTCGCATCCGCCGTATTCTGCCATACTGTGTTACCCCACCAGTTCACGTTGAATCCCCCCTTCGGAAGTTGAACACTAAAGAATATCACAATCAGTCCAATGATCGTGCCCCCGTCGAGCCCTGTCGAAAGAAGATAATTGTATCGTATCCACCAACGGAAGTGGAAACGCCGAATGAACCACTGGAAGATGAATCCGACTATGAACGACGACATATACGTGATCCCACTGAGGGGTGGGACAGCGCCGGACGAGTTTAGTAGGATGGGGATGTTGACGTAGCGCCAGAATGAGCGAGGGTACCGACGGGCGAGGTAGTAGAAAGGAATGGGTAGGACTATGCCGATCACGAAGAACCAGATCATTGAATAATAACTACAGTCCGTCCCGTTAGTCGTTGTCATCTACAAGTGGGAAACGTACTTACATGGCTCCTGAGGAAAACAGCCGCCTCGGACCAATGCCACCCCATAAAATCGACGACGTGTTGTAAATTTCGAGGTTCGGACAAGTGAAGAAATTCTTCTGACCGGGGGAACAGATGTCGGGGATGTTGTCTAGAGCCCACTGTCGTGCCAGGATCGAACTGATAATCGAAACAGACGCGGAGATAATTTGAGCACTAAACATGAGGCGAGGCGGGATTTTAATGTAGTGTCCAAATTTCAGATCACTGCTGTAAGCAACCGCCTGGGCAACAGCGCTCCCTGCCGTCATTTTGAAGACCATCGTGGCAAGCGGACGTTCTGGTAACACATAACCTATGAAGAGCTCTGCAATAACGACCGGGTTGATCTGCTCGTTGGTGATGGCCTGTATTATGCCGCATGGAATGATGAAAAGTATCGCCAAGAGGATCGAGACGATAAACGCCCACATGGGAAGTCCGACTTGACATATTTCGATGCCAACGACTCCAAGGACGAAGGAGAAAACACCAAGAGCGATAAACCACCAATGAGGAACCTCTGCATACTTTCTCATCAGGTGCGCATGAATGTCGGTTTCGTCTTCGAGGCCCTGACGGAACTGGCGGACAAGATCATGACGATACCAGAGGAATATGTGAACTAAAACCGAAGAATATGTTGCGAAGATTGGGCCGTACGTGACAGCATATGTGATCGGCAGGAACAATGGGGAATATTGCTCGTACTTCGCCTGGTCGAATTGGCCGTTGGTGACAACAGCACTGAGATTGTACTGTGCGCCAGTGTTGTCGTACGGCAAGCCCATAGATATCGGGATATATTGCGAATAAAACACATTCTTAGCTATCATCAAGTGTCAATAAGGGCCCAAAAGCGATGAGACAGACAATAAAGACATACCCCACATAATCGGACAGATGAACCAGACAACTATCACGAACCCGGCCATCGAGTTGACCTGCGCCCACCACTGTGATACTCGTCATGAGTGTTGTGTGCTGTTTTCGCGCGCAGCAACCGAACATACCGGAATTACCAGAGGGCTGCCGATTAGGGATATCATGGACCAGTCAAACGAGATCCCACTCATTCCGAGGCCACTGACCCCACCAAAGAGGCTGTTGACGACGACATTATTCGGAGCAATCCAGCATACCCAAGTAAACATGCTGAGTCCGGTCCACAGATACGATGGGAACCAACACCACAGGAAGCTGCATAGACATGCGAGATAAAGGAAACGCTCTCTTGAAATGTGTTTGGATTCTTTCTTGCCGTAGTTTGAATGCATAGCATTTAGCAACGCACAGCGTACAAGAACTCCAGGCCAGATCATGCTTGCAGGCCAAACAAGGAATCGGCGGAGGATGCCAGCAAATGAAAAACCGAACAGCTGAGAGGATATTGCCAGCGTGAATTGCTTGCCAAACGACCATTTGATACCGTAGACGGTACTCATGGCAGAGGAAATGTCTATAATTCCAGTACCATCTACCACGATGGTGGCCATAACAGAGATAAGAGTATGTTCCTTGATATTGAATGGCCCAGGATTCAAGGAACACGAGTACCCAAATGCGGAAATACGATATTTTGGGAGGATCCATTCCAGGAACTTGCCGAGGGGGAGAGTCATGAGCTGAATAAAAAGGACACTGATGAGAATGTAGGGATCTTGATGGACAATAAGCATAGGAGGCCGGAACAGTTATGTGGACCACGTACATCGCAACAGAATGATAGAGTTGAAGGCAGGTATGACGATGGCAAAAAGCAAGCCAAGAAACCAACTACGCAGTGGCAATGAATAAATGGGCTGTCCCGAAAGAAACAGGCATACACTCGAAAGGTGTTCACGGGTATGGTCGGGTCGTCAGTGTTCGCGACGGCTGCCCGGACTTCGGGGTAAGGTGAATCACTGGTGAAACAAAGTGGGTAAACAAATGCGATGAAAACCGTAAGGAAGAAGTACCCACTTGATGGCCACCGATGAGTAATCGGCCTTCAAGTCATGTATGCGCCATGATGACATTTGGAATTCCGAGCCCCTTCCGTCTAACGTCCTTGCTGTTGAAGGAACTTGACTGTCGTCTATGTTCTACGCCACCAGTGGAGATCGACAAGGTCGAGGAGTTGGTCTCGAAATCCCAATTTGGGTCATTGAAATGAGCCATCACCTCAGCTCGACGCCCTCCGGTGCATCAGGGGCGGTGGCCCGATGACGAAGTTGAGAGACGTCAGACTGGCCGATAAATTGGGTGGTCTTCGGAGGATCCTCCATGTGATGAATCGCGAGTGGTTCGGGGGAAGGAAGGAGGTGTCTGGGTTACTGGCACTCGTCGAGCGAGTGGGGGGACACGAGGGCCCTCTAGCATGCTCTTATAGGAGCATACAGATAGAGCGAGGAAAGCGACCCATGACTAGCATTGAAAGGATCAGTGATTAGGTAACGGTGATGGCGGTGCTCTCGGGTAGCAGATGCACGTTTTAGCCCGAAATGCACAGATCAGGAAACGTCAAGTTAGCTTCAAATGTCATATTAACTCAACTGGACCTAGACATCCTTAGACGGCTAGGGAACCATCTAAGGAGAATACTTAGAATTGGAAGGCTCAGCTGGCTTGGCACTCATGAAATGTAAAGACTAAGTACATGCACAACTGACAAGACGTCCTTAGTGCTCCAAGTCAAGATTAGATGTTCTAAGTGCAATAAGTCAGATCATGAACTCGTGGTATACATAATAACTGGGCTAAGAGCAACAATTCCTACTAAGTTGAACTTGGGTGAAGTTAGTTAAATAATGGACTTTTGGGCTTACCTCGTGGCGTGCCTGGACCGGCTGCACAAAGGGAGGCATCCGCCATAAGGGAAAAACTCACAACCTTCAAGAACTCAGCGAACGCACTGGGGATGAGAATCGATGAACTGATTACGCACCACCCTCCTCGCGTGAAATTGAAGGAAAATGACCGCCAGCGAGGAAAAGGCAAGGCTCAGTTCATTCGAATAGTAGCCCCCACGTGCGACTAGATCAACCAGTGGAGACAGGAAGCACGCTGTGACGATTTCGCAGTGGTCCCCTAGTTTACGAATATGAACTCTCACTCGAAGTCCTGCTGTGTGAAGACCCTGAGAACCGGAATGAGTGCCTGCGGGGTGCAGGGCATCGAGTTGAGAAACCTGATCAAGACAACAGGAACCTAGGGTGTGGAATCAAATAGATGACGGTATGATCGCCCTGAGAATAACAAGAATCGGAAGAAAAGAAGACACCGGAGGATGCGGTCGCTTTTCCGAGCCCTCACATGACCAGGTGGACTACGAAAGGAAAGATAGTGCAGTGGCGCTGCCACCTTCCGACGCGGGTAGGATGGGGGACACGAATAAGGCCCAAACGGAAGCTTCCATCAGAAAGATCAGGAGGAAGAACCTACCTCACATGATGGTGGAGAAACATTATCAAAGAAACACTATCAAAACTCACGATCCCACCATGGAAAGTCAATCCTATGCACGGGCTCTAGGGACGTCTCGCACGGACCACGGATAGCTGTAAACGAGTCAGCGGAATGGTCTGGAAATGGCATGAAGACTGGGAACGATTACCCCGTTCAGAGAGCAGTTACGAAGATGTTCTCGGAAATTGACGTGGGGACTGCCAAGCCTTGAAGTGTGAACGCTTGAATAGTCATTTAGAAACGAATCGCTCCGCAGGACTACTAGTATCAGGCGCAGAACACAATTTGCTTGAGGGGCCGCAAAAGAACCGAAACGAGTCCGCCAATCCGCGAAAAATGAATGAAGGATTGCATGCAGAAAAAGAGGGCGTTGTGCACTTGCCCTGGGAGGTACTACCTGATCGTCATGGCTAAAATAACAAGAACGGGACAGGGCCGACGACTGCATCGTAGCTGTTAGCCCACACCACCCCAAGAAAGGAAGCGCCTACCGGAAGCGGCCTGCACGACCATACCACATCACGATATGGTGAGTCACTTCTGCGAACATTTTTTCCTGCCTCACCCAACCATACATTGCAGTTCATCCCTTCTATATTCTGTCCTCATCAAGGATCCGGCACCAGTACAAATCTGGCCATTGTACCCTCCCACATCCACATATCTGTGTAAACACAGAACTCAGAGCCGTTGCGATGGAAGCTTTCGGTTTGGGGCCACCCAAAGACGCTAAAGTATACAGCGTCGCCTGTTTCATTCATTCAGACTCCTGAACTGTGGTGGTGTCGAACGCAAAGACAGTACCAAAGATCCTTCCTCATTCAGTGAAGCATATCTCTTGTATTCAACGACAGCTGACGAAGAATGGATCTGGCTAGGGCCAGGTGGTGGAACAACCGGAACCGCTTGTTCTCATCGCCATTTGGGTCATCCCTAGCGTCACGAGATCAACATTGGCACATTCAAGTGAGATAGGTACGGACCTGATACTGGGGTCATCGACCTCATACACGCATAGACTACTCTAAGGGGGAGTCGTAGCAATGCCGAGTCAGGATGGGGATGAAGGCTCAGCTCAACACTGGCTCAACCAAAATAGGAAGAGCCGAGGCGAAGCCGTTGTTTTCAGCCACATTCTCAGACAATATATATGAAATTTCAGTATACAGTACATGCAATCTTCAGCACAAAATCACATGGACTTTCTCAGGTCACGTTTCCATTAGTGGTGGAAGGAGGCACAGAAGGCTCATGGGGAGTTAGGTCACCAGGTGGTGGCGGGGTGAGAGGACCTGTAGTCGGTATCCTAGGATGAGTAAGTCAACAAGAGCTCGTCAATGAAACTATACACTCACAAATCTGAGTCAAATAAGCCACCTTGGTAGTTACTTCGTAGGCATAAAAGAGTGCCAATTTCACTTTGGAGATTTGTTAGCAAACGACCGGGCCGAACAGGAAATGGCAACGACAAACAGTTGTAAAGTACGCCTTTCTTCCCGGAGTTTACCGACTTCGCTTAGAAGCGTGCGCACTTCTATTGCCAAGGATTTAATAAATTCGTCGAGATACTTTTGAATGACCGGTTACTCGTTAGTCAAAGATAGTGCAGAACGACGCTTACCTCCTGCATATTGGATGGGACCTGCACATTCGTAGTTGACAGCACCGTGTCCAACAACTCCCTGTGATGTTTCTCTGTTTCCTCGCGCCATGCTATAGACCTCACTAAGCTCGAGAACGTTTCCTTCCAAATAGATACTCACAATGCGCCGATGTCTCGAATAGTTCCCGTAACCTTTGTATTTCATTCAAGACGTCTTGAGTAGCTGCAAAAGGGTGGGCACAAGTACATGATGGACAAGGGACCTTCGCTTACAGTGCCGTTCCGCTGCATCGCGGCGCTCTTCTTCATACCTCGCCTTCTCTTCCTCGCGGCAATCAAGGACACTTTGAGCCATGTTGAAGAGACCCTGAAACTGTCTGTTCGTCTCGTCACGCCATTCCCGCTTTTCTCTCCATCGCTCGTCCACAATTTCCTTCTTCCGTGAAAACTCCTCGCGATGAGCCAAGAGAAGGTCTGTGATCGCTCTTAGTTGCTGTCCCATCTCTTCGTCGCGTTTGAGGTTCCCGCGAGATTCAGCCTCACGTCTCATTTCCTCGTCGTGGTCACGCTTCTGTCTCTCCTGAACCAACTCGGCTCGCACACGAGCTAGTTCCTTTTCCAGCTCTCGCATACGAGTATCCGTTCGTCGTCGCCCCGCTTGCGTTCCGCAAGCACTTGCTGCTCGAGTGCGTCCCGTGCAGCGCGTGCCTGCTCCCGCTCCTCTTGGCGTTGCCTGGCCATCTCCGCTCCCTCGCCTTGCACAATGTCTCTGATGTCTTCTGCATGATGAGCGGCAGACTCCGTGCTGGACGTACGACGAATCGACGCGCTGAAAGCTTCCGCTCGTTCTGGCACTCGCAGTGCCTCTGCAGGCAGTGGAGCACCAGCAGGAGGCACTGGCGGCCGTGCGAGTCTCGAGAGGAGTAGTCCTTCTCTTCTCGTTTCATTCTCCTCGAATTGACGATCACGTTCTGCTTGCCTTTCAGCAAATTGACGATCCCGTTCAGCCTCTTTCTCCTGGAACTCATGGTCACGACGCATCTCGGCTTCTGCGGCGTCTTTCGTGCCGTCAGCCAGTTGGCGCCCAATCTCTCCAAAGGGTTCGTGTCGTTCTCGCTCGTAGGCCAGTCTGCCAGGACCTGATGGAAAACTGGGGGTAACATCGGGAGCACCCCTCGACAGACCCGGAATTGGAGCGTCGCGCGATACTTCACCTTCACCAGGAGCCTCCTCTGGTACGGCACGGATATGACCCTGTGTCTCTGGTTCAGGAACATCCATGCCTGGAATGCTGCGCGGTATTTCGCTAAGTGCCTCTTCCGAAGGTGGGGTCAGCGATTCGTCCCGGCGGGTATGATCGTATGTTTCTGGTTCTAGTATTTCTCCCGGTCCTATTTCTGATCTGGCTGATAACACCACCAGATAATTATGTAACGTGGCGCCAAAGTGCTGCTAGATACCACTTCATTTGGGATGCTATCCAAAAGAGATATACCAAACTCATCTACTGCGTCACTGATGATATGGTGCAGACATCCTGATGAAGCCACTTGTAAATTGAAAAGCCACAACCCATTCTACTACTCTTGGTTTATGCCCCACCTGGGGCGTCGAGCGGTGCGTGATCTCTAGATGTCTGTGCATGTTATAACGAGTTTGGCTCACAGTCGTGGTATTAGCGACTACGTTCATCCGGGGTTACCTTCTCAACTATGTGTGACCATCAATCTACACGACTTCCCTCAACAGCGCTGATACATCACCACTCCCTCGTGTTCCATCGAGGATGGCACAGCAAAAAGGTAGTTGCTCTCATCCTTACCTGTAATATACCGCAGCAAGCCTAGTTGCTGCGAGTGTAGTAGTTGCCCTGTGATGACAAGGAAGAGATGGGAAATGAGGACACTAAGTGTGAACGTGAACGTGAGTAAGGAAAAGAAAGACATCCCGTGGAGGACGGCCGTTCCAGGGCCGTAAGTGCCGAGACCGACGAGAATACGAGAGCGCACGAAGGAGACGAAACGGAGTGGGGAAACGCAACTGGGATTCACCAAAAGTAACTGATCTGCTGAGTTACTGCTTAAATACATGTTGTCCTTACAACTCTCGGATATCAAGGAGGCCGGTTGGACGGCGCACGCGTTGTCAGTGTCCACAAAATTGTAAGTAAACGTGCAAGGGAAAGGGAGCAAAAAAGGGAAATGAGAAGGGGAATAGTAGGATTTAGTGACAGCGGCCTTCATCTTGTGCTGGTGGTCGAGAGCGTGATAATAGTTGGAGGGGAAGAGACGGCAAGGTCTTGAAGAGGTATGGTTGGGAGGCGAGGGGGACAGCGGGCGCGATAGCGGCAAGTGGCTTGGTGGTGGGCGCTCCGGCGTGGCTGATGTTTGATCTGTTCCGGAAAGTGTAAATAAATCCGAGGTATGCCTTACAATACAAGCCCACATCTGACCCCGTACTACATTATTCCGGCCTCAAAGGCCTGCCGCATAATTTTTTTGAGCACTCAAGATATTTCGAGGAGCACCTCAACAGATCTTTCGCCGGATCATCTGCCTCGTGGAGCATCCTCTCCTTGCCCGCTCACCTTCGTCACCAACTGTCAACGGCACAAACGCCGACGCCGACCGCACTGTTTTAGTGATCCGCGCCTGGGATCTACCTCCGCATCTCCTCACGGTGCATGGAATCAATGCACCCTGCGTTCAGCTGGCCTAGGGTGCTGAAAGATACACACCGAATAAGAGTATGTGCACATGCCGGCAATGCGCGAGCAGAGCTGGATGCACTAGTGGACGTGGCTTTTGGTTGGGCTGTGGGAATCGTGCGGGGATCCCCTCTGCCCTCTGCATGCTCCTTTTGAACCTGTGACGACGACATTCTAACGTTTGGATGAACTCAGCCGAACTCGTTGATTAGTATTAATCCAGGATTTGGCATTTTAAGCCACACCGCATAGGGGTTCTGATTATCTGTGCATACGTCTTTGTAAAGTACATACATGTTATAAAAGTAGACCCTGAAAGAAAGGACATTGAACCATGAACAGGGGTATCCAAATAGAACACACGAGATCTAGACATCATTTACATCCTGCTCCGGCCAAAAAGAAAAGAGAGGCATGTCCATATATGGCATTTAGAACGGCTTGAAAGGGTTATGCACATGGGTATATGACTCATACGGACTCGTGGAGAGGTCTTATCCATGAGTCGCGTAGGAACAGAGTCTTATGACCATTTGCTTGGCCCGAAGGTTTGACCCGGAGCGAGTGACTTCAAAGAAACCATCTTCGCATCCGCCGTATTCTGCCATACTGTGTTACCCCACCAGTTCACGTTGAATCCCCCTTTCGGAAATTGAACACTAAAGAATATCACAATCAGTCCAATGATCGTGCCCCCGTCGAGCCCCGCGGAAAGAATATAATTGTATCGTATCCACCAACGGAAGTGGAAACGCCGAATGAACCACTGGAAGATGAATCCGACTATGAGCGACGACATATACGTGATCCCACTGAGGGGTGGGACAGCGCCGGGGGCGTTCAGTAGGATGGGGATGTTGACGAAGCGCCAGAATGAGCGAGGGTACCGACGGGCGAGGTAGTAGAAAGGAATGGGTAGGACTATGCCGATCACGAAGAACCAGATCATTGAGTAATAACTACAGTCCGTCTCGTTAGCCATCGTCATCTGCAAGTGGGAAGCGTACTTACATGGTTCCTGAGGAAAACAGCCGCCTCGGACCAATTCCACCCCATAAAATCGACGACGTGTTGTAAATTTCGAGGTTCGGACAAGTGAAGAAATTCTTCTGACCGGGGGAACAGATGTCGGGGATGTTGTCTAGAGCCCACTGTCGTGCCAGGATCGAACTGACAATCGAAACAGACGCGGAGATAATTTGAGCACTAAACATGAGGCGAGGCGGGATTTTCATATAATGTCCAAATTTCAGATCACTGCTGTAAGCGACCGCCTGGGCAACAGCGCTCCCTGCCGTCATTTTGAAGACCATCGTGGCAAGCGGACGTTCTGGTAACACATAACCTATGAAGAGCTCTGCAATAACGACCGGGTTGATCTGCTCGTTGGTGATGGCCTGTATTATGCCGCATGGAATGATGAAAAGTATCGCCAAGAGGATCGAGACGATAAACGCCCACATGGGAAGTCCGACTTGACAGATTTCGATGCCAACGACGCCGAGGACGAATGAGAAAACACCAAGAGCGATAAACCACCAATGAGGAACCTCTGCATACTTTCTCATCAGGCGCGCATGAATGTCGGTTTCGTCTTTGAGGCCCTGGCGGAACTGGCGGACAAGATCATGGCGATACCAGAGGAATGTGTGAACTAAAACCGAAGAATATGTTGCGAAAATTGTGCCATACGAGACAGCGTATGTGATCGGCAGGAACAGCGGGGAATATTGCTCGTACTTCGCCTGGTCGAATTGACCGTTGGTGACGATAGCACTGAGATTGTACTGTGCGCCAGTGTTGTCGTACGGCAAGCCCATAGATATCGGGATATATTGCGAATAAAACACATTCTTAGCTATCATGAGGTGTAAATAAGGGTCCAGAGGCGATGAGACGGACAACAAAGACATACCCCACATAATCGGACAGATGAACCAGACAACTATCGCGAACCCGGCCATCGAGTTGACCTGCGCCCACCACTGTGATACTCGTCATGAGTGTTGTGTGCTGTTTTCGCGCGCAGCAACCGAACATACCGGAATTACCAGAGGGCTGCCAATTTGGGATATCATGGACCAGTCGAACGAGATCCCACTCATTCCGAGGCCACTGACCCCACCAAAGAGGCTGTTGACGACGACATTATTCGGAGCAATCCAGCATACCCAAGTAAACATGCTGAGTCCGGTCCACAGATACGATGGGAACCAACACCACAGGAAGCTGCATAGACATGCGAGATAAAGGAAACGCTCTCTTGAAATGTGTTTGGATTCTTTCTTGCCGTAGTTTGAATGCATGGCGTTTAGTAGCGCACAGTTTACAAGAACTCCAGGCCAGATCATGCTTGCAGGCCAAACAAGGAATCGGCGGAGGATGCCAGCAAATGAAAAACCGAACAGCTGAGAGGATATTGCCAGCGTGAATTGCTTGCCAAACGACCATTTGATACCGTAGACGGTACTCATGGCAGAGGAAATGTCTATAATTCCAGTACCATCTACCACGATGGTGGCCATAACAGAGATAAGAGTATGTTCCTTGATATTGAATGGCCCAGGATTCAAGGAACACGAGTACCCAAATGCGGAAATACGATATTTTGGGAGGATCCATTCCAGGAACTTGCCGAGGGGGAGAGTCATGAGCTGAGTGAAAAGGACACTGATGAGAATGAAGGGATCTTGATGGACAATAAGCAAGGAGGCCGGAACAGTTATGTGGACCACGTACATCGCAACGTAATGATTGTGTTGAAGGCAGGTATGACGATGGCAAAAAGCAAGCCAAGAAACCAACTACGCAGTGGCAATGAATAAATGGGCTGTCCCGAAAGAAACAGGCATACACTCGAAAGGTGTTCACGGGTATGGTCGGGTCGTCAGTGTTCGCGACGGCTGCCCGGACTTCGGGTAAGGTGAATCACTGGTGAAACAAAGTGGGTAAACAAATGCGATGAAAACCGTAAGGAAGAAGTACCCACTTGATGGCCACCGATGAGTAATCGGCCTTCAAGTCATGTATGCGCCATGATGACACTTGGAATTCCGTGTCCCCTTCCGTCAGCGTCCTTGCTGTTGAAGGAACTTGACTGTCGTCTATGTTCTACGCCACCAGTGGAGATCGACAAGGTCGAGGAGTTGGTCTCGAAATCCCAATTTGGGTCATTGAAATGAGCCATCACCTCAGCATCGACGCCCTCCGGTGCATCAGGGGCGGTGGCCCGATGACGAAGTTGAGAGACGTCAGACTGGCCGATAAATTGGGTGGTCTTCGGAGGATCCTCCATGTGATGAATCGCGAGTGGTTCGGGGGAAGGAAGAGGTGTCTGGGCTACTGGCACCCGTCGAGCGAGTGGGGGGACACGAGGGCCCTCTAGCATGATCTTATAGGAGCATACAGATAGAGCTGGGAAAGCGACCCATAGACAATAGACAAACATAGACAATAGTCAAACATGGAGCGGATCAGTGATTAG